>OW121744.1:100355121-100522621 GCA_933228675.1 Stomorhina lunata
ATAAGAAATTTTTGAAAAATTTTCTATAAACATAAGAAATTTTTGAAAAATTTTCTATAAACATAAGAAATTTTTGAAAAAATTTCTTATAAAAACAAGAAATTTTTGAAAAATTTCCTATAAAAATAAGAAAATTTTGAAAAATTTCCTATAAAAATAAGAAATTTTTGAAAAATTTCCTATAAAAATAAGAAATTTTTGAAAAATTTCCTATAAAAATAAGAAATTTTTGAAAAATTTCCTATAAAAATAAGAAATTTTTGAAAAATTTCCTATAAAAATAAGAAATTTTTGAAAAATTTCCTATAAAAATAAGAAATTTTTGAAAAATTTCCTATAAAATAAGAAATTTTTGAAAAATTTCCTATAAAATAAGAAATTTTTGAAAAATTTCCTATAAAATAAGAAATTTTGAAAAAATTTCCTATAAAAATAAAATTTTAAAAATTTTCCTATAAAAATAAGAAATTTTTGAAAAATTTCCTATAAAAATAAGAAATTTTTGAAAAATTTCCTATAAAAAAATAAGAAATTTTTGAAAAATTTCCTATAAAAATAAGAAATTTTTGAAAAATTTCCTATAAAAATAAGAAATTTTTTGAAAAATTTCCTATAAAATAAGAAATTTTTGAAAAATTTCCTATAAAAATAAGAAATTTTTGAAAAATTTCCTATCAACATCTTTTTAAAAAATTTCCTATAAAAATAGGAAATTTTTGAAAAATTTTCTATAAAAATAAGAAATTTTTGAAAAATTTCGTATAAAAACAAGAAATTTTTGAAAAATTTTTCAAAAATGTCTTGTTTGTATAGGAAATTTTTCAAAAATTTCTAATTTTTATAGGAAATTTTCAAAATAAGAAATTTTTGAAAAATTTTTTATAAAAATTAAAAAAAATCCTTTAAAAATATAAAATTTTTGAAAAATTTCCTATAAAACTAAGATACTTTTAAACTTAGAAACTTTAAACTTTTAAAAAATTTCCTATAAAAATAAAAAATGTTTGAAAAATTTCCTACAAAAATAAGAAATTTTTGAAAAATTTCCTATAAATTTAAAAAAATTTCCTATAAATTTAAAAAATTTATTGAAAAATTTCCTATAAATTATTAAATAAATTTCTTATATTTAATGCAATTTTTTCAAAATTTTTTTAATTTTATAGGATATTTAAAAAAATTTACTATTTTTATAGGAAATTTTTAAAAAATTCTTTTTTTTTTAATTTTTTTAAAATTTTCTTATATTTATAGGAAATTTTTCAAATTTTTTTTATTTTTTTAGGATTTTTTTTTTAATTTCTTGCTTTTATAGGAAATTTTTAAAAACTTCTTATTTTTTTCAGGATGTTTTCAAAAATTTCTAATTTTTCTAGGAAATTTTTCAAAAATTTCTTTCTTTTAAAGGAAATTTTTCAAAAATTTATAATTTTTATAGGAAATTTTCTAAAGATTTCCTATTTTTATAGGAAATTTCTCAAAAATTTCTTATTGTATAGGAAAATTTTTACAAAAGTTCTAAATTTTTTAGGAAATCTTTTATAAATTTTCTATTTTTATAGGAAAAATTTGCAAACATTTCTTAATTTTATAGCAAAATTTTCAAAAGTTTCTCTTAGTTTTTAAGAAATTTTTCAAAAATTTCTTTTTTTTTCTAGGAATTTTTTAAAAAATTTCTCATTTTTATAGTAAAATTTTTCAAAAATTTCTTATTTTTATAAGAAATTTTTCAAAAATTTCTTATCTTTATGTAAAATTTTTCAAAAATTTCTTATTTTATAGGAAATTTTTAAAAATTTTTTTATTTTTCAAAAATTTCTTAATTTTATATGAAATTTTTCAAAAATTTCTTATTTTTATATGAAAAATTTTCAAAAATTTCTTATTTTTAAAGGAAATTCTTTAAGTCTTTCTTATTTTGTATGAAATTTTCCAAAATTTTCTTATTTTTTAGGAATTTTTTCAAAAAGTTCTTATTTTTTTAGGAAATTTTCAAAAATTTGTTCTTTTGATAGGATATTTTTCAAAAATTTCTTATTTTTGTAGGAAATTTTTCAAAAATTTGTTATCTTTATGTAAAATTTTTCAAAAATTTCTTATTTTTATAGGAAATTTTTAAAAAATTTTTTATTTTTCAAAAATTTCTTATTTTTCAAAATTTTTTATTTTTCAAAAATTTCTTAATTTTATATGAAATTTTTCAAAAATTTCTTATTTTTATATGAAATTTTTCAAAAATTTCTTGTTTTTAAAGGAAATTCTTTAAATCTTTCTTATTTTTTATAAAATTTTCCTAAATTTTCTAATTTTTTTAGGAATTTTTTCAAAATTTTCTTATTTTTTTAGGAAATTTTCAAAAATTTGTTCTTTTGATAGGATATTTTTCAAAGATTTCTTATTTTTATAGAAAATTTTTCAAAAAATTTCTTATTTTTTTAGGAAATTTTTCAAAAATTTCATATATATTTTGAAATTTTTAAACAATTTTTATTTTTATAGGAAATTTTTCAAAAATTTCTTATTTTTATAGGAAATTTTTAAAAAAAATTTTATTTTTTCAAAAATTTCTTATTTTTATATGAAATTTTTGAAAAAATTTCCCTATTTTTATATGAAATTTTTCAAAAATTTCTTATTTTTTAAAGGAAATTCTTTAAATCTTTCTTATTTTTTATGAAATTTTCCAAAATTTTCTTATTTTTTAGGAATTTTTTTCAAAAATTTCTTATTTTTTTTAGGAAATTTTTTCAAAAATTTGTTCTTTTGATAGGATATTTTTCAAAAATTTCTTATTTTTTATAGAAAAATTTTCAAAAAATTTCTTATTTTTTAGGAAATTTTTCAAAAATTTCATATATAATTTATATTTATATATATTTTGAAATTTTTCAAAAATTTTTATTTTTATAGGAAATTTTCAAAAAATTCTTATTTTTATAGGAAATTTTTAAAAAATTTCTTATTTTTTTAGGAAATATATCAAAAATTTTTGAAAAATTTCCTTTTCTTATAGGAAACTTTTTAAAAATTTCTTATTGTTATAGGAAATTTTTTAAAAATTTAACTGCCAGTGACCTGATTCTGAACTTAAAACTAGTTCGATTTCATTCTTAAAGAATTTCTCAACCTTGCACTTATGACTTACAAGGAAATGCTAATGATGATGAAAATTGCATTTTTGTTTTCTTTTTATTTAAATTTACAAATTTGTGTCATTAATTTTTTTTTTTTTTAAGACAATAAATATAAAATTTTTAATTACGCTAAGCAATTAAACAAACTCAATACCAGATTTCTAGTGAAGTCAGCAAAAATATGAGACAAAAAGTTAAATGAAGCTTTTGTGTGTGGCAAAAAGAAATCGTAAGAAAGATAAAGAAAATTTATAAAAAAAGTAATAAAAAATACATTTATTTGATACTTTAACAGACCATTAAGAAATCAAGAAAAATGAGTAGAAAGAAATAAACAATTAGCATGAGAAAAAAAATTATAGACCAAGTATTAAACAAAATGATTGGGAAAATAAAATATTTAAAAAATGAGATTTTTCTCAGTGTATAAAGGCCAAAAGATCAGCAGAATCGTATTCTTAACTCACAGCTGATATGTCTAACAACATTTCTCCTAGTGTATAATGGTTTAATGATCAGAGAGTTCATGTATGCTTGTGTGTGACTGTGAGTCTCTTATTAACATTTTAATGTTAACTTACAGCTGCTAACATTTAACTAACAGTGTGAATGACTTGTTCGAGTATTTGTAATTCATGGGATGCTGCTCAAGTTGCAATCAATTTGCATATTATTGATTACAATTTACGATGTGAAACTTGATAATCAATTTTCTATTTGTTTTCAGAATGAAAAAAAATTATTGTTATTTGTCATATTTTCTCGAATCACTGACTTTTCATTAACATTTAGCAAGGCTTTGAGATACTAATCATCTTTTAAAAAAAACAACAAATACACTTAGCAAAATTGGAAAAGATATGTTGCAATTTCGATTCAATTTATTAAAACTTGAGAATATTTTAAGCATAAAATGACATCAACCTCTGATCACGTTTAGAAATAATCATTGAAGAAGATTAATCGGGTTTAATATTGAATGCAAAAAAATATATTTTCAAACAACTTAAACACCTTGTTTTGATTTAAGCAAATACTCATCTTCAAATTAAAGCAGGAACACAAAAGAAAATTTTTGAAAGAAAGCTAATTTTTGAAATTATTGATAACAATAATTTACTTAAATTTAGAAAAATTTTGTTAAAAAAAATCCAAATTTCCTTTCCTTAAATTTCAAACTTAAATAATTTCAATATTTTTCGTAATTTTTTCTTCGTAACCCCTCTTTACCTGAGATTCCCTCTGTCTTCGTCGATAATGCAAATTTTTTTATTATCTATTTTTATATTAAATAATTTGTTTAAAAAATCATGACATCAACATTGTTTAAATAAATTAATTTTTTATACGTAATTGTCTTGGGAAAGAGAACCATTTAGTTTTGGAAACAGCTTAAAACTGACAGCTTATGTTAATTCCATTCAAATTTTGAACAATTGGCAAAAGATTTATTGGTTTTGTGTTTTGAAAGTATTAATTATTTAAATTTAATGAATTGAAAGAATACCTTACTGAACTAGTTGGGACAAGTTGTACTAATATTTCTTTTCAAAATCCAAAATTTTCATTATTTATTAATTTGCCTTAAATTCGCATTATTTAAATTTAAACAAAAACGTTCGATTTCAAAAAAAAAATAAAACTTTTATAAACACTATTAACCAGCTGTTATGGACATCCTTATCACTCTAGGTTTCATTTCTTAACAATAAGTGAATTATAATTCCTTTTTAAGTTCATATAAATTTTTAATTTATTTTTCTATAAAAATGTCTTACTTTTATAGGAATTTTTTCAAAAATTTCCTATTTTTATAGAAAATTTTTCAAAAATTTCCTACTTTTATAGGAAATTTTTCAAAAATTTCCTATTTATATACGAAATTTTTCAAAAATTTCCTATTTTTATAGGAAATTTTTCAAAAATTTCCTATTTTTATAGGAAATTTTTCAAAAATTTCCTATCTTTATAGGAAATTTTTCAAAAATTTCCTATTTTTATAGGAAATTTTTCAAAAATTTCCTATTTTTATAGGAAATTTTTCAAAAATTTCCTATTTTTATAGGAAATTTTCAAAAATTTTCTATTTTTATAGGAAATTTTTGAAAAATTTCCTATTTTTATAGGAAATTTTTCAAAAATTTCCTATTTTTATAGGAAATTTTTCAAAAAATTTCCTCTTTTTATAGGAAATTTTTCAAAAATTTCCTATTTTTATAGGAAATTTTTCAAAAATTTTTATAGGAAATATTTTTATAGGAAATTTTTCAATAATGTTTATTTATGTAGGAAATTTTTCAAAAATTTCCTATAAAAATAGGAAATTTTTCAAAAATTTCCTATTTTTATAGGAAATTTTTTTAAATATTTCCTATTTTTATAAGAAATTTTTCAAAAATTTCCTATTTTTATAGGAAATTTTTCAAAAATTTCTTATTTTTATAGGAAATTTTTCAAAAATTTCCTATTTTTATAGGAAATTTTTCAAAAATTTCCTATTTTTATAGGAAATTTTTCAAAAATTTCCTATTTTTATAGGAAATTTTTCAAAATTTTCCTATTTTTATAGGAAATTTTTCAAAAATTTCCTATTTTTATAGGAAATTTTTCAAAAATTTCCTATTTTTATAGGAAATTTTTCAAAAATTTCCTATTTTTATAGGAAATTTTTCAAAAATTTCCTATTTTTATAGGAAATTTTTCAAAAAATTTCCTATATTTATAGGAAATTTTTCAAAAATTTCCTATTTATAGGAAATTTTTCAAAAATTTCCTATTTTTATAGGAAATTTTTCAAAAATTTCCTATTTTTATAGGAAATTTTTCAAAAATTTCCTATTTATAGGAAATTTTTCAAAAATTTCCTATTTTTATAGGACATGTTTCAAAAATTTCCTTTTTTTATAGGAAATTTTTCAAAAATTTCCTATTTTTATAGGAAATTTTTCAAAAATTTCCTATTTTTTATAGGAAATTTTTCAAAAATTTCCTATTTTTATAGGAAATTTTTCAAAAATTTCCTATTTTTATAGGAAATTTTTCAAAAATTTCCTATTTTTATAGGAAATTTTTCAAAAATTTCCTATTTTTATAGGAAATTTTTCAAAAATTTCCTATTTTTATAGGAAATTTTTCAAAGATTTCCTATTTTTATAGGAAATTTTTCAAAAATTTCCTATTTTTATAGGAAATTTTTCAAAGATTTCCTATTTTGATAGGAAATTTTTTCAAAAATTTTCTATTTTTATAGGAAATTTTTCGAAAATTTCCTATTTTTATAGGAAATTTTTCAAAAATTTCCTATTTTTATAGGAAATTTTTCAAAAATTTCCTATTTTTATAGGAAATTTTTCAAAAATTATATCTTTTTATAGGAAATTTTTCAAAAATTTCCTATTTTTATACGAAATTTTTCAAAAATTTCCTATTTTTATAGGAAATTTTTCAAAAATTTCCTATTTTTATGGGAAATTTTTCAAAAAATTTCCTATTTTTATAGGAAATTTTTCAAAAATTTTTCAAAAATTTCCTATTTTTATAGGAAATTTTTCAAAAATTTCCTATTTTTATAGGAAATTTTTCAAAAATTATATCTTTTTATAGGAAATTTTTCAAAAATTTCCTATTTTTATACGAAATTTTTCAAAAATTTCCTATTTTTATAGGAAATTTTTCAAAAAATTTCCTATTTTTATGGGAAATTTTTCAAAAATTTCCTATTTTTATAGGAAATTTTTCAAAAATTTCCTATTTTTATAGGAAATTTTCAAAAATTTCCTATTTTTATAGGAAATTTTTCAAAAATTTCCTGTTTTTATAGGAAATTTTTCAAAAATTTCCTATTTTTATAGGAAATTTTTCAAAAATTTCCTATTTTATAGGAAATTTTTCAAAAATTTCCTATTTTTATAGGAAATTTTTCAAAATTTCCTATTTTTATAGGAAATTTTTCAAAAATTTCCTATTTTTATAGAAAATTTTTCAAAAATTTCCTATTTTTATAGGAAATTTTTCAAAAATTTCCTATTTTTATAGGAAATTTTTCAAAAATTTCCTATTTTTATAGGAAATTTTTCAAAAATTTCCTATTTTTATAGGAAATTTTTCAAAAATTTCCTATTTTTATATGAAATTTTTCAAAATTTCCTATTTTTATAGGAAATTTTTTCAAAAATTTCCTATTTTTATAGGAAATTTTTCAAAAATTTCCTATTTTTATAGGAAATTTTTCAAAAATTTCCTATTTTTATAGGAAATTTTTCAAAAATTTCCTATTTTTATAGGAAATTTTTCAAAAATTTCCTATTTTTATAGGAAATTTTTCAAAAATTTCCTATTTTTTATAGGAAATTTTTCAAAAATTTCCTATTTTTATAGGAAATTTTTCAAAAATTTCCTATTTTTATAGGAAATTTTTCAAAAATTTCCTATTTTTATAGGAAATTTTTCAAAAATTTCCTATTTTTATAGGAAATTTTTCAAAAATTTCCTATTTTTATAGGAAATTTTTCAAAAATTTCCTATTTTTATAGGAAATTTTTCAAAAATTTCCTATTTTTATAGGAAATTTTTCAAAAAATTTCCTATTTTTATAGGAAATTTTTCAAAAATTTCCTATTTTTATAGGAAAATTTTCAAAAATTTCCTAATTTTTATAGGAAAATTTTCAAAAATTTCCTAATTTTATAGGAAAATTTTCAAAAATTTCCTATTTTTATAGGAAAATTTTCAAAAATTTCCTATTTTTATAGGAAAATTTTCAAAAATTTCCTTGTTTTATAGGAAAATTTTCAAAAATTTCCTATTTTTATAGTCTTCCTTCGTCAACTTTGCTATAGTAAAGTCTTAAAAGCTCTTTTGTTTAGAAATTCATTAAAATGATTAAATCTTAATAAATAAATCAATTAAAATTTTCACTTAATTAAATGATTAAAATTTTTTATTAACAATTTCTAAATTATTGTCATTTTGACCAATATTTGAACGGTATTTTGAAATACTTAAACTGAAATAAATTTCAAAATAGTTGCACAAATAACCTTTAAACCATAATAATGTTACGGAATTTTTGTTTAATATCTTTAAACATCTTAAATTACCTTAGTTTAGTAAAGACGCATAAGGGAGTCATTATAAATCAGGTCAAATGTCGGGCCATAGATTCAAATTTTGTACGCTTTGACCTGTGTGATTTCCAAACAAATGCCAATAATGTAGAGGAACTAAATATGGATATGACACTTTTTAAATTGCCAATAAACAATTGTCATATTCGAGTTGAATTTGAGGTGAAGGCCATGAAGATACCCTTCCACTTTAATGCCACCTATGATGCCTGCGATTTTCTAAAAAGACGTCAAAAGAATCGGGCCTTCAAACGAATCTATGATGTTTTCAGTCCTTATATGAATGTGGAGCATGAGTGTCCTTATAATGTGGTAGAATTTATAAGTGTTTAAAATATTGATTGACTACTCTTGAGATTTGATTTTTCTTTTGGGTTTTAGCATGATATCTGGTTTCATGGTTACAAAAATATACCCGTTAAGATTCCTATGCCCTGGCCCAGTGGGGAATACAAATATATGATGACTATTGTTGTGGATAAAAGGGTACGTCTGTCAATAGCAGGCGTTCTAGAGATGTATAATAATTTTACAAAAAACAAATATTTTAAGAAAAATTAAAGAAAAATAAAAATGGGTTATTTCTATAAAAATTTCCTATAAAAATAGAGAATTTTAATTTTAAAAATAGGAAATTTTTGAAAAATTTCCTATAAAAATAGGAAATTTTTGAAAAATTTTTGAAATATTTCCTATAAAAATAAGAAATTTTTGAAAAATTTCCTATAAAAATAGGAAATTTTTGAAAAATTTCCTATAAAAATAGGAAATTTTTGAAAAATTTCCTATAAAAATAGGAAATTTTTGAAAAATTTCCTATCAAAATAGGAAATTTTTGAAAAATTTCCTATAAAAATAGGAAATTTTTGAAAAATTTCCTTTAAAAATAGGAAATTTTTGAAAAATTTCCTATAAAAATAGGAAATTTTTGAAAAATTTCCTATAAAAATAGGAAATTTTTGAAAAATTTCCTATAAAAATAGGAAATTTTTGAAAAATTTCCTATAAAAATATTAAATTTTTGAAAAATTTCCTATAAAAATAGGAAATTTTTGAAAAATTTCCTATAAAAATAGGAAATTTTTGAAAAATGTCCTATAAAAATAGGAAATTTTTAAAAAATTTCCTATAAAAATAGGAAATTTTTGAAAAATTTCCTATAAAAATAGGAAATTTTTGAAAAATTTCCTATAAAAATAGGAAATTTTTGAAAAATTTCCTATAAAAATAGGAAATTTTTGAAAAATTTCCTATAAAAATAGGAAATTTTTGAAAAATTTCCTATAAAAATAGGAAATTTTTGAAAAATTTCCTATAAAAATAGGAAATTTTTGAAAAATTTCCTATAAAAAAAGGAAATTTTTGAAAAATTTCCTATAAAAATAGGAAATTTTTGAAAAATTTCCTATAAAAATAGGAAATTTTTGAAAAATTTCCTATAAAAATAGGAAATTTTTGAAAAATTTCCTATAAAAATAGGAAATTTTTGAAAAATTTCCTATAAAAATAGGAAATTTTTGAAAAATTTCCTATAAAAATAGGAAATTTTTGAAAAATTTCCTATAAAAAAAAGGAAATTTTTGAAAAATTTCCTATAAAAATAGGAAATTTTTGAAAACTTTCCTATAAAAATAGGAAATTTTTGAAAAATTTCCTATAAAAATAGGAAATTTTTGAAAAATTTCCTATAAAAATAGGAAATTTTTGAAAAATTTCCTATAAAAATAGGAAATTTTTGAAAAATTTCCTATAAAAATAGGAAATTTTTGAAAAATTTCCTATAAAAATAGGAAATTTTTGAAAAATTTCCTATAAAAATAGGAAATTTTTGAAAAATTTCCTATAAAAATAGGAAATTTTTGAAAAATTTCCTATAAAAATAGGAAATTTTTGAAAAATTTCCTATAAAAATAGGAAATTTTTGAAAAATTTCCTATAAAAATAGGAAATTTTTGAAAAATTTCCTATAAAAATAGGAAATTTTTGAAAAATTTCCTATAAAAATAGGAAATTTTTGAAAAATTTCCTATAAAAATAGGAAATTTTTGAAAAATTTCCTATAAAAATAGGAAATTTTTGAAAAATTTCCTATAAAAATAGGAAATTTTTGAAAAATTTCCTATAAAAATAGGAAATTTTTGAAAAATTTCCTATAAAAATAGGAAATTTTTGAAAAATTTCCTATAAAAATAGGAAATTTTTGAAAAATTTCCTATAAAAATAGGAAATTTTTGAAAAATTTCCTATAAAAATAGGAAATTTTTGAAAAATTTCCTATAAAGATAGGAAATTTTTGAAAAATTTCCTATAAAAATAGGAAATTTTTGAAAAATTTCCTATAAAAATGGGAAATTTTTGAAAAATTTCCTATTAAAATAGGAAATTTTTGAAAAATTTCCTATAAAAATAGGAAATTTTTGAAAAATTTCCTATAAAAATAGTAAATTTTTGAAAAATTTCCTATAAAAAGTAGGAAATTTTTGAAAAATTTCCTATAAAAATAGGAAATTTTTGAAAAATTTCCTATAAAAATAGGAAATTTTTGAAAAATTTCCTATAAAAATAGGAAATTTTTGAAAAATTTCCTATAAAAATAGGAAATTTTTGAAAAATTTCCTATAAAAATAGGAAATTTTTGAAAAATTTCCTATAAAAACAGGCAATTTTTGAAAATTTTCTTAAAAAAATAAGAAATTTTTGAAAAATTTCTTAAAAAAATAAGAAAGTTTTGAAAAATTTCTTAAAAAAATAAGAAATTTTTGAAAAATTAAAAAATTAGAAATTTTTGAAAAATTTCTTAAAAAAATAAGAAATTTTTGAAAAATTTCTTAACAAAAATTAGAAATTTTTGAAAAATTTCCTATAAAAATAAGAAATTTTTGAAAAATTTCCTATAAAAATATGAAATTTTTGAAAAATTTCTAATAAAAATAAGAAATTTTTGAAAAATTTCCTATAAAAATAAGAAATATTTGAAAAATTTTCTAAAAAGAATAAAAAATTTTAGAAAAATTTTGTATAATAATAAGAGATTTTTGAAAAATTTCCATTAAAAATAAGAGATTTTCTATTAATATCAACGACTGTTATAAATTAGAACATATTCAGTCCATATTTGACTGTAGCTCCCATAAAAGCTACACTAACACCCCGGAACTCCCGTGTTATACATGTTATTTTAAAATTTTTTCACTTTGAATAAATATCAATGTCCCCTTAGTTTTTTTTTAAAGTATAACACTTTTAAAACATTTACAAAAAAGGTTATTTCCCGAGGGGTCTTAAAGACTTATAACTTATAAAAACTTTATGTTTTACTTGTTTTTAATTTAAATCCTTACCCAAGGCCTCTTAAGCTGAAATAAACGCTTTTGTTAATTTTTTTCAACAGCTTTAACACATTAAAAAACGCAAATCTTATTTAAACTGAAGTCTTGAGTCTCAAATCTCGTGGCTTAAAACAACTACAATAAGTGTGTAATAAATTTAGCTTTAGGTCATATATAAAACTATTAAATTTAATAGCATTTTGTTTTTGAATTTTTTTATATAAATTGCAATTTTTTCATGTTTTCTTCAATTTCATGTTGTAATACATTTAAGATTATTTTTATGAGCGTATAATCAATATTTGCCTGTTCTAATGGCTGGAAATATGGTAAAGATTACATGACTAGATATAAATGGTAGATAGAATGATGATGGCACCATGGGGTAGGATGGGAAAAGATATGGGGACAGAGAAAATAGTTTAAATCTGAACTTGTATTTTGAAAATAGGATTGTTATAGAAATCAGTCCTCATGCCCTTATAACTTTAGTGGTCTAGTGTATAGAGTGTCAAGCTTCTAATGCAGAGGTGGCGAGTTCTATTCCCACAAGATGTTATTCATGAATTTAATAATAAAGATATTTGAATTGATATAATAACTCTAAGGAAGGGCTTCTTAGTAGTCTAGTGGATGACTCACTAAATTGGCAGATGACTCATTCACTCAACATTTTGGTTATTAAAAAATCCTTTAACTGAGCCTGTCTGTGATTGGTTTTTCTATTTCTCCGAAGATTTGCCTGTAAATAGTTTTTATGCCAATACATTTTACACTTGCACCCACTGTGTCTTAATGGTAAGAGATTTTCCATTAATGGAATGGCGAAATATTCGTAATTGTGTTTAGCCCAGAGGATGTTGTGGTAGAAATTACAAGATTGTTAAAAGAAGATAAGACCAAAGATAAAGAATATAAAATTGTTATAATAATTGTTTTAAAATGCTCAAATAATAATATGGTATTTTTGTAATAAAAGATATGATTATTGCGATAAAGATTAGGCTACAGAAAATCTTTGGTTTTTTATTCAAGAAAATCTTTTTAATAAAAAAAACAAGAAGAAAATTCAAAATTCAGAAAAAAAACAGGAAGAAAATTCAAAAATGACATAAAAAAGTGGTAAAATGTGGAACAATTGTGGCGAAATTTTAAGATTTCTTTTTTCAAAAATTTCCTATTGTCATAGAAAATTTCTTATTTTTATAGGAAATTTTTCAAAAATTTCTTATTTTTATAGAAAATTTTTCAAAAATTTCCTGTTTTTATAGGAAATTTTTCAAAAATTTCTTATTTTTATAGAAAAATTTTCAAAAATTTCCTGATTTTATAGGAAATTTTTCAAAAATTTCTTATTTTTATAGAAAATTTTTCAAAAATTTCTTATTCTTTAAGGAAATTTTTCAAAAATTTCTTATTTTTAAAGGAAATTTTTCAAAAATTTCCTATTATTATAGGAAATTTTTCAAAAATTTCCTATTTTTATAGGAAATTTTTCAAAAATTTCCTATTTTTATAGGAAATTTTCCAAATATATTTCTTATTTTTATAGGAAATTGTTCAAATTTTTTTTGTTTTTTTAAGACATTTTTCAAAAATTTCTTATTTTATAGGAAATTTTTCAAAAAAGTTTTATTTTTATAGAAAATTTTTCAAAAATTCTTATTTTTATAGGAAGTGTTTGAAAATTTTTTTATTAAAAATGTATCCATTAAGATCAGCAATGAGGACCGGGTTCTGCTAGTAAGTAACAAAAAATAGTTCCTTAACAGTTTTGCCATTAAAAAAAATATTTTCAGCCCAAAAGACACACCTACTTTTCAAAACAATACATGTAAGAACACAAATAATTCACAGATATTTATCTCGACTATTTCTCGTTATATCAAAATTATCCCCTTATAGGCATATGTTGGCAGAAAATTCTTACAGATTATAAAACTTAGAAACCTGGGGAAGACTTTAATATATGAAAATCCAAGTGCAGATGTGTACGTCATAAGTTATATTTTATGGAAAATTAAATAAATTTACAAAAAATTAAAAAAATTTATAAAAAATTAAAAAAAATTACAAAAAAACTAAAAAAAATGTACTAAATATATATATTTATCAATAGATTTATCTACAAATTCTATTTGCACCTCTATAATCATATTCCAAGGCATAGACTATGTCATAGTCCAAGTCATTATGTAAGTTCTAATCTGCTTATAGCCTGAAATGTAATCTAATAAATGTTAAATTTAATGCTTAATAGATTCAGCTTGAACTTTTTAACCCATCTAATATTATGGCTTAAATGCTGTGATTTTGTATTAAATAAATATCATTAATTAGCCTAATTATTTCTAAAGTTAATTGATCTCATATAAAAAAAAAAAAACTTGAGAGTTTAAATTTCAATCAATTTTTTTCATATTATTCATCAAAATAGTGTCCATTATACATTCGTAGAGCAAGTAATGCTTAATCATTTTTTATTTGTACTAATATTCCTCTATTTTAACGATCATTCCCATGGTTCGCAAAAGGGGATTATTGTTAACGAACTCAAGTGCCGAGCAACCGATGAGGAATATTTTCATTTTAATATATGCGATTTTAGAGAAAGCGCCGACAACAATGAGAGATTGATTGTAGAGCTAAAGGACTTGAAATTACCCATAAAGAATTGCCAGGTTCGCATAGAGTTTGAGGTGAAAGGTGGTGTCATACCTTTTAGATTCAATAGCACCTACGATGTGTGTGCCTTTTTGAAGAAAACGAAAAATAATCGGGTTTTGAAAAGGCTTTATGGTATTGTGGCGCCCTATACGAATGTTAATCATTCGTGTCCGTATAACGTAAGTCATTTTAAGTAATAGAAAAAAGATTTTTGTAGAATTTTTAAATTTTTTTTATTACAGCATGACTTCAATTTCTATGGTTTCATGCATTTGCCTATTCCGGACCCAACGCCCCGGCCGGGTGGGGAATATAAATATTTAGTCTCCTGGCTTGTGGATAAACGAGTGCGTGTAACTTTGTCAGGTATTTTGGAGTTTTTCAATAATACCCCAAAAAGAAAAAAGTGTTAGTGACATAATAATTATACAAATGGGTTTATAATGTCTAAGTGAGACCCATAGTGCATTCGTGGCGCTTTACCCAGCCCATTACTTAATTTCACTTAAATATTTAACAAAAGGCCTGATTTCATTATACAATTATTTGAATTTAAATTTCAATTTGTTCATTCAGTTTTTTCTTCTCTATCTCTAAACTTTTTTCAATTGTGATAATTTTATGCTAAATAGCGAATAAATATAAAAAATTAAAAAACACAATTTTAAAACTATATGTAAACTAGTAAGAAAACAATAAACTCGGTCATGCTGGGTCATATGATACCCTAAAATTTAAAAATTGTCTTATTATTAAAAGAAAATTTTTGAAAATTTTCAAAAATTTCCTATTTATATAGGAAATCTTTCCAAAAATTTCCCATTTTTATCAGAAATTTTTCAAAAATTTCTTATTTTTATAGGAAATTTTTCAAAAATTTCCTTTTTTAATAGGAAATTTTTCAAAAATTTCCTTTTTTAATAGGAAATTTTTCAAAAATTTCCTATTTTTATAGGAAATTTTTCAAAAATTTCCTATTTTTATAGGAAATTTTTCAAAAATTTCCTATTTTTATAGGAAATTTTTCAAAAATTTCCTATTTTTATAGGAAATTTTTCAAAAATTTCCTTTTTTTATAGGAAATTTTTCAAAAATTTCCTATTTTTCTAGGAAATTTTTCAAAAATTTCCTATTTTTCTAGGAAATTTTTCAAAAATTTCCTATTTTCATAGGAAATTTTTCAAAAATTTCCTTTTTTAATAGGAAATTTTTCAAAAATTTCCTTTTTTAATAGGAAATTTTTCAAAAATTTCCTTTTTTAATAGGAAATTTTTCAAAAATTTCCTTTTTTAATAGGAAATTTTTCAAAAATTTCCTTTTTTAATAGGAAATTTTTCAAAAATTTCATTTTTTAATAGGAAATTTTTCAAAAATTTCCTTTTTTAATAGGAAATTTTTCAAAAATTTCCTTTTTTAATAGGAAATTTTTCAAAAATTTCCTTTTTTAATAGGAATATTTTCAAAAATTTCCTTTTTTAATAGGAAAATTTTCAAAAATTTCCTTTTTAATAGGAAATTTTTCAAAAATTTCCTTTTTTAATAGGAAATTTTTCAAAAATTTCCTATTTTTATAGGAAATTTTTCAAAAATTTCCTATTTTTATAGGAAATTTTTCAAAAATTTCCTATTTTTATAGGAAATCTTTCAAAAATTTCCTATTTTTATAGGAAATTTTTCAAAAATTTCCTATTTTTATAGGAAATTTTTCAAAAATTTCCTATTTTTATAGGAAATTTTTCAAAAATTTCCTATTTTTATAGGAAATTTTTCAAAAATTTCCTATTTTTATAGGAAATTTTTCAAAAATTTCCTATTTTTATAGGAAATTTTTCAAAAATTTCCTATTTTTATAGGAAATTTTTCAAAAATTTCCTATTTTTATAGGAAATTTTTCAAAAATTTCCTATTTTTATAGGAAATTTTTCAAAAATTTCCTATTTTTATAGGAAATTTTTCAAAAATTTCCTATTTTTATAGGAAATTTTTCAAAAATTTCCTATTTTTATAGGAAATTTTTCAAAAATTTCCTATTTTTATAGGAAATTTTTCAAAAATTTCCTATTTTTATAGGAAATTTTTCAAAAATTTCCTATTTTTATAGGAAATTTTTCAAAAATTTCCTATTTTTATAGGAAATTTTTCAAAAGTTTCCTATTTTTATAGGAAATTTTTCAAAAATTTCCTATTTTTATAGGAAATTTTTCAAAAATTTCTTATTTTTATAGGAAATTTTTCAAAAATTTCCTATTTTTATAGGAAATTTTTCAAAAATTTCCTATTTTTATAGGAAATTTTTCAAAAATTTCCTATTTTTATAGGAAATTTTTCAAAAATTTCCTATTTTTATAGGAAATTTTTCAAAAATTTCCTATTTTTATAGGAAATTTTTCAAAAATTTCCTATTTTTATAGGAAATTTTTCAAAAATTTCCTTTTTTTATAGGAAATTTTTCAAAAATTTCCTATTTTTCTAGGAAATTTTTCAAAAATTTCCTATTTTTATAGGAAATTTTTCAAAAATTTCCTTTTTTAATAGGAAATTTTTCAAAAATTTCCTTTTTTAATAGGAAATTTTTCAAAAATTTCCTTTTTTAATAGGAAATTTTTCAAAAATTTCCTTTTTTAATAGGAAATTTTTCAAAAATTTCCTATTTTTATAGGAAATTTTTCAAAAATTTCCTATTTTTATAGGAAATTTTTCAAAAATTTCCTATTTTTATAGGAAATTTTTCAAAAATTTCCTATTTTTATAGGAAATTTTTCAAAAATTTCCTATTTTTATAGGAAATTTTTCAAAAATTTCCTATTTTTATAGGAAATTTTTCAAAAATTTCCTATTTTTATAGGAAATTTTTCAAAAATTTCCTATTTTTATAGGAAATTTTTCAAAAATTTCCTATTTTTATAGGAAATTTTTGAAAAAATTTCCTATTTTTATATGAAATTTTTCAAAAATTTCCTATTTTAATAGGAAATTTTTCAAAAATTTCCTATTTTTATAGGAAATTTTTCAAAAATTTCCTATTTTTATAGGAAATTTTTCAAAAATTTCCTATATTTATAGGAAATTTTTCAAAAATTTCCTATTTTTATAGGAAATTTTTCAAAAATTTCCTATTTCTATAAGAAATTTTTCAAAAATTTCCTATTTCTACAGGAAATTTTTCAAAAATTTCCTATTTCTATAGGAAACTTTTCAAAAATTTCCGTTTTTTACTGGAATTTTTCAAAAATTTATATGTAACCTACATCAGCTCTAACTCATTATACCACCTAAGCTGATGTAGGGTATAACAATAAGTGAAAAAGTTGATAAAAATAAAATGCTTGCAAAATTATAAACCATTTAAAAATAAAACGTGTTTAGAATCTTTAAATAATTTGAAATTGAAACCTTTTTCGCAAAAAAAACTATAAAAAACGAAAGAGACAATGAATAATTGCAAACAATTTGTGAATAAATTTTGACACAAACTTAATATAATTCAGCAAAAAAAATGTGACACACATTTTTTGACTTACTTAAATTAAGGTAAAGAATAGAAAATTTTAAAAAATTAATACAGGGTCATAAATCAAAACTCTTTTGAAATTGTTTATAGAATTTTTGATTTCTTTATAATATGTTAGATATAGCCATTGCATGTTTCTATTTCAAAAATAATTATCTTATAACGTCATTTGTTCTTTATTCTCAGAACTATCATTTAGAAATATTAAATTATTTTATACACCTCAAAAACGGAAATCACTTGCATATTTTTTTATCTTATAATCTTTTATAAAGTTTTTTCTTATTTCTCTATCAAAACCTCTAATTAGTTTTAGAAATAAAGCACACTTTGTTCACATTACTCGTATAATGGGAGTTCAAAACCATATGTTGAGATTTTAAAAGACATAAATAAAACTAAAAATGACTTTGAGGAAGTACAAAAAATTAAGTTATTTAATAATTATAAATAAATTAAGTTCGAAAACAAATATAAATTATCTATATCAAACTCTATATTTGTATTTCTTCATACATTTTAAAGAAAATTTTACAAAATTTTTTTTCATTTGTATAGTAAATTTTTCAAAAATTTCCTGTTTTTATAGGAATTTTTTCAATTTTTTTTTTTCAATTTTTGAAAAATTTCCTATAAGAATAAGAAATTTTTGAAAAATTTCCTATAAAAATAAGAAATTTTTGAAAAATTTCCTATAAAAATAAGAAATTTTTTAAAAATTTCCTATAAAAATAAAAAAATTTTGAAAAATTTCATATAAAAATAAGAAACTTTTTAATAATTTCCTATAAAAATAAAAAATTGTTGAAAAATTTCCTATAAAAAATAAAAAAAATTTGAAAAATTTCCTACAAAAATAGGAAATTTTTAAAAAATTTCCTATAAAAATAAGAAATTTTTGAAAAATTTCCTATAAAATTAGAAATTTTTTAAAGATTTCCTATAAAAATAAGAAATTTTTGAAAAATTTCCTATAAAAATAAGAAATTTTTGAAAAATTTTCAATAAAAAAAAGAAATTTTTGAAAAACTTCCTATAAAAATAGGAAATTTTTGAAAAATTTCCTATGAAAATATGAAATTTTTAAAAAACTTCCTATAAAAATAGGAAATTTTTGAAAAATTTTCTATGAAATTTTTAAAAAATTTCCTATAAAAAAAAGAAATTTTTGCAAAATTTCCTATAAAAATAAGAAATTTTTTAAAGATTTCCTATGAAAATAAGAAATTTTTGAAAAATTTCCTATGAAAATAAGAAATTTTTGAAAAATTTTCTATAAAAATAAAAAATTTTTGAAAAATTTCCTATAAAAATAAGAAATTTGGAAGTTTTCTTATAAAAATAAGAAATTTTTTAAAAATTTCCTATAAAAATAAGAAAATTTTGAAAAATTTCTTATAAAAATAAGGAATTTTTGAAAAATTTCCTATAAAAACAAGAAATTTTTGAAAAATTTTCTATAAAAATAAGAAATTTTTAAAAAAATTCCTATAAAAATAAGAAATTTTTGAAAAATTTCCTTTAAAAATAAGAAATTTTTGAAAAATTTCCTATAAAAATAAAAAAATTTTGAAAATAATTCAAGTGAACATTAATATTATAATTCAAGTGAACATTAATATTAATTTTGACTACAAATTTTGGATTTTTAGTAAAAACTTTTACGATATTTGGAATGTTTACATTCTCGACATATTGTAAATAATTGTATACATTGTCTATGAATTAACATTTTAGATTTTTAAGGAAATATTGTAAAAAATATATATTTTTTATATTATTTACATAATGTAAAAATTAGATTTACTATGATTTTTATGCTATTAGAGGCTTTACCAATTCTTCATACAATTTTAGGTCACATAATAGTATATGATGTTTGTTTACACAATGTAAACAATTGTATGGTATTGACTAATTACTCAAGATTTCTGTATATTTTTTCGACATTACAGATTTAAAAAAATTCTTAACATTATTTACCTCAATTTATGGTTTCTAAACAATTTTTTTCCATAAATGGTGGGAGGTTTTTTTTTGTTTGTTCATACAAATTCTTATCAAAATATTTAATCGTCTTCAATTCAAAACAATAGAATTTAGATTTATATATAAATTGGCGGCTTTATAACAAAAGATGTTGACTCAAAACCGTTTTGAAGAACACAAATATTTGAGTGAGCAAAAATTTTACACAAACAACAAATAATTCGAATACAATAGAATTAGATACAAATTTTTCAATACCACAAATATTTGACTATTTACCAGATCTAAGCCGGAGTTCTTAAGACCAAATAACAAAAATTGATTACCAAAACGTGTTTGGCAAATTTAATGAGTTTGAAAAGAAAACGCACATTTTTTTTTCTTACAACTGAAACCTCAAACCAAATCTTTCACTAGTAAAAATGTAAAGTTTTGTTTCTTTTTTTTTTTGGTTTTCGAATACATTAAAATACTCTAGAGACTTTAAAGTAGACACTTAACCATGTCTTGAAAAAATCGAACATGTATTTTGCGGATTTTGTTGTCTATATACCTAAGAGTTTTCAATGAATATATTTTTTTTTCAAAATCATTTTGAACATTAGATATTTCATTTTCGAACATTTAAAATATCTATTGGTTACACTTGACTAATGACTTTAAATTGTTAGATTTTTTTTTTTTTTTTGTATCTGTTACTCCAAAACTTAAGGCAAACACACATTTTTACATCATAATAAGTTGGATAAGTTGAAATTTGGATGTATGTAAAAAAGATTTGCTGATTACGTTTTAATTTACTTTTAACAGTTAAAGTTTTGACGTATTATGAAACTACAGCTGAGGCAATTTTTCAAAAATCTATTGAATTATTATGTAAATTTAATAAAAATTAAGTTGGAGAATTTTTTGTCAAAAAAAGGTTGTAATGAATTTTTCAATACCCTAAAACTACTTAAGTAAATTTCCTCATATCTTTGTCATTTATAATAAGTTTTTACCCAAATTTGATAATATCATACTAGTATATCTGACCTATATCGAAAAGAAAAAATTATTCAAAAAACTCTTTCCGTTTTTCTTTTTTTTAATTTTTATAGAAAATTTTTCAAAACATTTTTAATTTTTTTTTGGAAATTTTTTAAAAATTTCTTATTTTTATAGGACATTTTTTCAAAAATTTCTTATTTTTATAGGAAATTTTTCAAAAATTTCTTATTTTTATAGGAAATTTTTCAAAAATTTCTTATTTTTATAGGAAATTTTTCAAAAATCTCTTATTTTTATACGAAATTTTCCAAAAATTTCTTTTTTTTATACGAAATTTTTTAAAAATTTTTTATTTTTATACAAAATTATTCAAAAATTTCTTATTTTTATACGAAATTTTAAAAAACTTTCTTATTCTTATAAGAAAATTTAAAAAAAATTCTTATTTTATAGGAAAAAAAGGTCTTTCTCTATTTTTATACTTAGCAGATTAGAAAAGATTGCAATAAACTCTTGAATACCCTAAAACTACTTAAGCAAATTTCTTCATATAGAAAAGAAAAAAATATTCAAAAAACTCTTTCCATTTTTCTTTGTTTTTTAATTTTTATAGAAAATTTTTCAAAACATTTTTAATTTTTTTTTGGAAATTTTTTAAAAATTTCTTATTTTTATAGGAAATTTTTCAAAAATTTCTTATTTTTATAGGAATTTTTTCAAAAATTTCTTATTTTTATAGGAAATTTTTCAAAAATTTCTTATTTTTATATGAAATTTTTCAAAAATTTCTTTTTTTTATAGGAAATTTTTCAAAAATTTCTTATTTTTATAGGAAATTTTTCAAAAATTTCTTATTTTTATAGGATATTTTTCAAAAATTTCTTATTTTTATAGGAAATTTTTCAAAAATTTCTTATTTTTATAGGAAATTTTTCAAAAGTTTCTTATTTTTATAGGAAATTTTTCAAAAATTTCTTATTTTTATAAGAAATTTTTCAAAAATTTCTTATTTTTATAGGAAATTTTTCAAAAATTTCTTATTTTTATAGGAAATTTTTCAAAAATTTCTTATTTTTATAGGAAATTTTTCAAAACTTTCTTATTCTTATAAAAAATTTTTCAAAAATTTCTTATTTTTATAGGAATTTTTTCAAAAATGTCTTTTTTTTTCTTAGCAGATTAGAAAATATTGCAATAAACTCTCGAATACCCTAAAACTACTTAAGCAAATTTCTTCATATCTTTGTCATTTTTATAAATTGTCTACCCAAATTTGGTATTATCATGCAAATATATCTGACCTATATAGGAAAGAAAAAATCATTAAAAAAACGAAAACATTGAGCTCTTAATTTGAAGATTTGTGTTTATAGAAAAGGTAGTAATGAATTTTTGACAAAAAACAACTTATGGAAATTTCTTCATATCTTTGTTATTTATCAAAAGTTTTTATATAAATTTAGTATTATCATACTAATATATCTGATCTACATAGGAAAGAAAAAATCATTCAAAAAGTTCTTTCCATTTTCAAAAAAATTAAGCTCAAAAAGCAAATATTTTCAAAAATATTTAAAAATTTGTGTAAGCATCACTATTACAAACGTTTCGTTAATGCTACTAATAATAACTTCTTTGTTAGTTCTTAATTAAAATATTTATACAAAATATTGAAAATACTTACAATATTTTTCTAAAAACATTTATTTTTTTCCACATTTCATTAACATCGACTGACTGCGATTTAAATACCTTATGTATTACGTATTCGACTGCACTTAGTCTAATGTTGGAGACGTGTGTAAAGATTGAATTGAGATAAAATCGTGAAATGATATCATTGACCCGTGATTATTAGACAAGTAATTGAACAATAATTTATGAATAGTTATACATAATTTATAGTACAAAGATTTTTTTAATTTAATAAAATTTTTAACCCATGAATTAGCAAAATAATATAACGAAAATAAGGTCGAGATGCAAATAAAATTTATTAAAAATGCAATAAAATTAAAATGATTCAGGTTGTAACATCATTTCTGACTTAATTTTTGAAAAATGTAACTTATGTATTTGTTTACACCATGTAAATAATGTAAAAACTATATCAAAACATATTCATAATTCAAAAATTTGATTTAGATCTATATTTTTTGAGTTTTCGCTAAGAAATTTAATTGTTTACACTATGTAAACAATGTAAAAAATTAGAAAAAATTATGTAAACAATTTAAATTTTCTTAATTTCTAACTCAAATCTAAAAACTAGCCCCTAGAAAGCAAAAAATATAATTGTTTACATCATGTAAATAATGTAAAAACTAAAGAAAATGCTTTAATAACTCAAAAATATTATTCGAATTTATAATTTTTGGTCTCCTCCTAAGATAGTTAATTGTTTACATGATGTAAATTAAGTAAAAATTTAAAGAAAAAAGATATATACACAATTTACATTTTCTAAATTTAATTTCAAAATAAGCTAAAGCCTGAAAATATCCCAAAATACGTAAAAATACAATTGTTTACACCATGTAAATAATGTAAAAAATAAAGAAAAAGGTTTTGATAATTCAAAAATTTTCTTTAAATCTGTAATTTTTGACTTTACACTAAGAAATTTAATTGTTTACACGATGTAGAAAATTTAAAAATTGAGAAAATATATGTAAACATTCAAATTTATTTAATTTGGGCTCAAAATTGACTAAAACTTAAAAGGTATTCATAAATATGTTAAAATTTAAAAGTAAAAATTTAAAAGTACGTAAAAATACAATTTTTTACATCACGTAACTAATGTATAAAATATAGAAAAAAGTTATGACAACTTAAAAATTTTGTTTAAATCTATAATTTTAGATTTCGCACTAAAAACTTGAATTGTTTACATGATGTAAAAAATTTAAAAATTGATAATAATATATGTAAACAATTGAAATTTACTAAATTTGAGCTCAAAATTAGCTAAAGCATAAAATATATTAATAAATGCATGCAAAATTCATTGTTTACACCATGTAAATAATGTGAAAACTATAGAAAAAAGTTTCGATAACTTAAACTTTATTTCAATTTAAAATTTTTGAGTTTCTTCTTATAAATTCAATTGTTTACACATTGTAAATAATGTAAAAATTGAGAAAACATATGTAAATAATTGCAATTTACTTAATTTTAGTTTGAAACTAATTAAAACCTAAAAATTAATCATAAGTAAGTTAAAGTTTAATTGTTGAATAAAATGTGAAAACTATACCATGTAAAAAATGTAAAAACTATAGAAAAAAGTTTTAATAAATTAAAAATTTTGTTTCAACCTAAAATCTTTGACTTTGCGCACAAAAATAGAATTGTTTACACGATGTAAAAAATGAAAAATCTATAAATAATATGTAAACAACTTAAACATTTTGTTTAAATCCATAATTTTTGATTTCTCTTTAAGAAATTTAATTGTTTACACAATGTTAATAATGTAAAAATTGAGAAAACATATGTAAATAATTAAAATTTACTCAATTTCAGATCAAAACTAACTAAATTATTAATAAATAAGTTCAAATTTAATTGTTTACACTTTGTAAATATTGTAAAAACTATAGAAAAAAGTTTTGATAACTTAAAAATTTTGTTTCAATTTAAAATTTTTGAATTTCTACTTAAAAATTTAATTGTTTACACCATGTAAATAATGGAAGCATTGTGAAAATATATGTAAATAATATAAATTTACTCAATTTCAGTTCAAATCTAACTAAAACCTAAAAAATAACCCTTAATAAGCTTTAATTTAACTGTTTACACCATGTAAATAATGTAAAAACTATAGAAAATAGTTTTGGTTACTTAAAAATTTTGTTTCACATTAAAATTTTTGAGTTTCTGCTTCAAAGTTTAATTGTTTACATATTGTAAATAATGTAAAAATTGAGAAAACATATGTAAATAATTAAAATTTCAGTTCAATTATTTACAAAAACCTTAAAATTAATCCTAAATAAGTTAAAATTTAATTGTTTACATTATATAAATAATGTAAAAACTATAGAAAAAAGTTTTGCTGACTTAAAAGTTTTGTTAGAATTTAAAATTTTAGACTTTACGCTAAAAAAATCAATTGTTTACACGATGTAAATAATGTAAAAAATTGTGAAAAATCTATAAATAATCACAAAAACTCAAAATAAAAGCATTGTTTTATATATTTGAATTATTTACACCATGTAAAGAATGTGTAAACAATTGAAAATTAGTTGTTTTTTAACAAAAAGAGACTCGAATGAAAAAGTAATTGAAGAAATCTATCCAAAACTAGTTCCTTTACTTAAAAAATTACCAAGAAATCTTAAAGTCTTTTAAATATTACATCTAAAATTAAGTAAATTACCACATGCATGAAAAATATATGTGTATACACCATGTAAACATTCTTATAACTATCCTTTTAATATGTTTACAAACCAAAACTCCCCTTTTCTGTCTTGTAATCATTTTAATCCATAATGTTTACATTACTGCCAACTCTATCATTAACAAAAATTTCCTGTCCTGAGAAATTATCTTAAGGTTTGTAAAGTCCTTCATCACAAAAAGCATAATATTCCTTAATGGATTTATTTCTACAAACAAAGATAAATTGTTTAAGCAAAAAAGTTAAGAACCCTAATGTATAAGGCTTCCTTCCTTCTTGATAACTCAAGAGTTCTTAATGTATTAAGACCCTGTTTTTCTGTTCTATAAAGCAAATTCATCTTCAAGAAATGGTCAATAATAATGACCACAATAAACTTGGGGATGCATAGTAACATACATATGTATACTTCTCAAGTAAATATGTCTCTTTAGATTTTAAGTCATGATTGCGGATTTTTTTGCTAAAGTGTCCTTGAATCTTATAATAAAACCCATAATTCTTAACTGAAAAAAACATGCATTTGATGTTCTTTTTATTTTATATAAAAAATTGTCTAGAGTTTTTATTTACGAGCATTTTGTGCCGACTGCGGCCTAAAGGTATACAAATATTTTACACAACGTGACATATTCATATACACACATATTCTGGATTTTTTTTTGTCGTGATTGAAAAGGTATTTTATTGGAGGTTTTTATTCTTAACAATAAAAGTTTTTTTTAAATTTTATTAGTCAACATTTTTCTATTTAAAATCAAATTTTACTAATATTTAAATGTCAAGATATAAAGACAGAAATCTCACAGTCTAAGTCGTACTTAGGTGTAATCAAAGTCCTAGACTAAGTCATATACAAAATCATAGTCTAAGTCCCAGTTTCATATTATTTACATGAAGTAAACAATCAATTTTTTAGATTGATCCGTCTTAATTGACTATAAAACTCTCCTACTTATTTTATACATAAATTTGTATATTCATAGTAACAGCTTCTGTTTATTTTGCCATCAAATGACCCACATTTTTGTCATCTTTTAACTGAAATTCCTGCATGTTTAACCCTAAAACCTCTTTTTATCGAAATTTGAATAAATAAAATAAAACAATGCAAAAGGACTGTATTCATATGCAAAAGTTTTTTTGGGCGGACACCAAAGTCGAATAGTTAGAAGCTTAACGGCGGAAGAAACTAATTTTTGTTAGGCGCCCAAATAAACGAATTGTTTTATCAAAAATTCTCCTATAGGACATTTTTTATAAAAAAAATTTCTATAGAAAATTTTTTTATCAAAAATTTTTCTATCAACAATTTTTTATCAAAAATTTTTTATCAAAAACTTGTCTATAGAAATTTTTTTATCAAAAATTTTTCCATAGAAAATTTTTTAGCAAAAATTTTTCTATAGAAATTTTTTTAACAAAATTTTTTGTATATAAAATTTTTTTTTAACTAAATTTTTTTCCATAGAAAATTTTTTTATCAAAAATTTTTCTATAGAAATTTTTTTATCAAAAATTTTTCTATAGAAAATTTTTTTATCAAAAATTTTTCTATAGAAAATTTTTTTAATAAAAATGTTTGTATAGGAAACTTTTTTAACTAAATTTTTTCTATAGAAAATTTTTTTATTAAAAAATTGTTTTATTAAAAATGTTTGTATAGAAAATTTTTTTAACTAAATTTTTTGTATAGAAAATTCTTTTATCAAAAATTTTTCTATAAAAAATTTTTTTACCGAAATTTTTTCCATTAAAAATTTTTTTATAAAAAATTTTTCTATAGAAAATTTTCTTATGAAAAATTTTTTCTATGGAAAATTTTTTTTATAAAAAAATTTTCTATAACAATTTTTTTATCAAAAATTTTTTAAAGAAATTTTTTTTGCCAAACATTTTTCTTTTAAATTTTTTTTATCAAAAATTTTGCTATAGAAAATTTTTTTTATCCAAAATTTTTATAGAAAATTTTTTTTATCAAAAATTTTTATATTGAAAATTTTTTATCCAACATTTTTGTATAGAAAATTTTTTTCTCAAAAATTTTTCTATAGAAAATTTTTTAACAAAAATTTTTCTATAGAAAATTTTTTTATCAAATATTTTTCTATAGAAAATTTTTTAATTAAAAATTTTTTTATAGAAAAATTTTTTTATCTAAAATTTTTCTTTTTTTGTATAGAAAAATATTTTTATTGAAAATTTTTCCGTAGAAAAATATTTTTATTAAAAATTTTTCTATAGAAAATTTCTTGATCAAAATTTTTCTTTAGAAAATTTCTTTATCAAAAACCTTTTTAATCAAAAATTTTTCCATAGAAAATTACTTTACCAAAAAATTGTCTATCAAACACAAATTATTAACAATTTTTTATCAAAAATAATTCGATTGAAAATTTTTTTATCAAAAATATTTCTATAGAAAATTTTTGATAGAAAAAATTATTTCTATAGAAAAATTTTAGATAAAAATTTAGATACAATTTTTCTAGAGATAAATTTCTTTGGAGATATTTTTCTAGAGAAAAATTTGCCATAGAAATATTTTTCTACGAAAAAATGTCCAATAGAAATATTTTTCTATAGAAAAATTTTCAATAAAAATATTTTTCTACGGAAAAATTTTCAATAAAAATATTTTTCTATACAAAAATTTTCGACAGAAAAGCTTTTCCATAGAAAAATACTTTTCTATAAAAAAAATTTCTTTAGAAATATTTTTCTATAGAAAAAATTTCTTTAGAAATATTTTTCTATAGAAAAATTTTCTTTAGAAATATTTTTCTATAGAAAAAATTTCTTTAGAAATATTTTTCTATGGAAAAACTTTCTTTGGAAATATTTTTCTAGAGAATTTTTTTTTTAGAATTATTTTTCTCTAGAAAAATTTTCTTTAGAAATGATTTTCTATAGAAAAATTTTTCTCTAGAAAAATTTTCTTTAGAAATATTTTTCTCTAGAAAAATTTTCTTTAGAAATTTTTTTATCTAGAAAAATTTTCATTATAAATATTTTTCTCTAGAAAAATTTTCTTTAGAAATATTTTTCTCTAGAAAAATTTTCTTTAGAAATATATTTTTTTATAGAAAAATTTTCTTTAGAAATATTTTTCTATAGAAAAATTTTCTTTAGAAATATTTTTCTAGAGAAAAATTTTCTTAAGAAATATTTTTCCAGAGAAAAATTTTCTTTAGAAATATTTTTCTAAAGAAAAATTTTCTTTAGAAATTTTTTTCCAGAGAAAAATTTTCTTAAGGAATATTTTTTTAGAGAAAAATTTTCTTAAGGAATATTTTTCTACAGAAAAATTTTCTTAGAAATATTTTTGTATGAAAAATTTTCGGAAATATTTTTCTTGAGAAAAATTTTCTTTAGAAATATTTTTCTATAGAAAAATTTTCTTTAGAAATATTTTTCTATAGAAAAAATTTCTTTAGAAATATTTTTCTATAGAAAAAATTTCTTTAGAAATATTTTTCTATGGAAAAACTTTCTTTGGAAATATTTTTCTATAGAAAAATTTTCTTTAGAAATATTTTTCTATAGAAAAATTTTCTTTAGAAATATTTTTCTATAGAAAAATTTTCTTTAGAAATATTTTGAAAAATTTTCATTAGAAATATTTTTCTATAGAAAAAATTTCTTTAGAAATATTTTTCTATGGAAAAACTTTCTTTGGAAATATTTTTCTATAGAAAAATTTTCTTTAGAAATATTTTGAAAAATTTTCTTTAGAAATATTTTTCTATAGAAAAATTTTCTTTAGAAATATTTTTCTATAGAAAAATTTTCTTTAGAAATATTTTTCTATAGAAAAATTTTCTTTAGAAATATTTTTCTATAGAAAAATTTTTCTAGAGAAAAATTTTCTTTAGAAATATTTTTCTATAGAAAAATTTTCTTTAGAAATATTTTTCTATAGAAAAATTTTCTTTAGAAATATTTTTCTATAGAAAAATTTTCTTTAGAAATATTTTTCTATAGAAAAATTTTCTTCAGAAATATTTTTCTATAGAAAAATTTTCTTTAGAAATATTTTTCTATAGAAAAGTTTTCTTTAGAAATATTTTTCTAGAGAAAAATTTTGTTTAGAAATATTTTTCTATAAAAAAATTTTCTTTACAAATATTTTTCTATAGAAAAATTTTCTTTACAAATATTTTTCTATAGAAAAATTTTCTTAACAAATATTTTTCTATAGAAAAATTTTCTTTACAAATACTTTTCTATAGAAAAATTTTCTTTACAAATATTTTTCTATAGAAAAATTTTCTTTACAAATACTTTTCTATAGAAAAATTTTCTTTAGAAATATTTTTCTATAGAAAAATTTTCTTAAGAAATATTTTTCTATAGAAAAATTTTCTTTAGAAATATTTTTCTATAGAAAAAATTTCGTTAGAAATATTTTTCTAAGAAAAATTTTAAGAATTTTTTAGTCGATCGGCGGCTTATTTAAGATGTCAGTAGATTAAATGTGTAACGCCGTTATTTTTGAATATTTAGGCGGCTTGTTTAAGCTTTTTGTTTACCAATTTATCTTATGCTAAATAATGGTTTTAAATCATGATTCCGCACTAAACCGGGTAAGAAAAGCAACATATATATATTTTTTTTCTATCCAATGACTTGGAAAGCCATTTCTTTTGTTTTTTCGGTTCATGTTCAAGATCAGCCAAAGAGCAACAATTGAAACAATAAGAAAAAATAAACAAGACCAAAGAAAAAGCTGTACTTACATTTTTGGTTTCGGTTTTGTGGTACAAGTTTCACAAAGAACAGCGGTAAAATGGTCGAATCACGACTACGAAATACTGAAGTAGATAATGAAGGTAGAGCCAAGATGATAAAGAGGTTATAATGATGTGGCAGTTGCCGTGGATGATGATAATGATGTTGAGGCGTAGAATGCAAGCAGCGGGCAGGCAGGCAGGCACAAAAAAAGGTTTAAACTCCAAGAAAACCAAAATAAATTCAGTTGATCTTAAGTTGGTTTATGATCAAGTCAAGAGCACAAGCTGCTGGTTTTAATTTTGGTTTTTGTTTTATGATCTTTTTTTTATAAAATTTTAGTCTTAAGCAAAAACTTGCATCTGCTGCTGATTGGGAAGTCGACAAAAAATACTCCAGACCAGAATAAATTTTCTTAAACTGGTTAAGGGGGTCTGTCTTACTTTCCTCTTCCCGCTTTCCTCGTTGACTTTGTAAAAGATCGTTTTTGTTTCTTCCTTTTTGGAAACTGCCAAAGTCTTTTGATCAACAAGTTCTTCTTGGCTGAAGTAAAGGAAATCGTTAAAAACTTATTAACATTTTTATTTAGTTTAAACTTTAAGGCCTTAATTTACACCTCAATTCCATTTGCTCTTAATAAAGTTGTCAATTAATAGCCAATTCCTTGGGCCTCACGATCAGATCAATTAATTTAAGTTGTTAAAATCCCAGACGTAAAGAAGACTTTAAATCATGTAAATGCCAATTAAATGTTATGAGGAGATTTTTATGTTAAACCATTTCAATCAGACTCGGCCGCTTGCTCTTAGCCTTTTTAGTTAAATATTATTTAGCATTTAAGAGGATTTTGTGTTAGTTTATCATTCCTTTAATAAAAGTCTTAGATGACGTGTTGCGTTTTTTTCCTTTTCAAACAAACATTTGCCAATGTTTCCATCAAATGCTTTTGGCATATTAATTAATTTGTTTCCCTCATCGCTTGTTTGGTTTGAAGCCTGTAAATAGATTGAAATCACATTAATAAACTGGGTATTAGAAAAGTCCATTAAATTTAATTTAATATTCACAATTCATTCATTTAATTTCACTATTACGTTTAGTTGGTTTGTAGAAAAACCCCTTCCCTGCCTTTTAGACATATCAAGACTTGTCGGATCATTAATGGCACGTTTCCATATTTGACAAGGTTTAGAGATTTTAAGATTGTTTTGCATGTGTTCATAAACATTTAATTAACTTACAAGAGGATAGACTTAAAAAGAAAAGTTATCGTGGAATTGAGATTCCTAGAATTAGGGTGATGTTTTTGTATCCTAACATTCATAGATCGGTAAGATGGGATCTAACGTCAGTCTGTACATATACTGATCATTTTGACATTTGTCTTCAATCCTATTTAACGATATCTTTGACCAAACCCTCCATACATTGATTTGCCGAATGGTCGTTTTGAAAACTCCATAAAAAAGCGATTATATCATTTTTGCTCTTATTCAGAAACAACTAATGAAGACGAAATTCTAATGAGAGAAAGCTAAGGCACACACACGTGCTCATGAAATGAATATTTGTTTGTGCGTTTATGTGTTTTTCGTTGTTCTTTATCCACTATAATTTCACATTTGACAAAAATTATGGAGTACAATTACTTTATATTGCAAAGGGTGGTTAAATTGTAAGGGCCGATGTTGAATGTGAACCACACCTAAACGCCAAGTTTTTTTTCCGAATTTTATTTGACATTCCTCTATTTCAGACTTATTCAATTTGAACTATGAAGAGATACAGAATCCAACAACGTATTAAAGTTATCCAGACTTATTATGAAAATGGGCGTTCAAATCAAAATGCATATCGTGCACTTCGTGATTTTTTTGGTCAATTTGATCGTCCAAATGTGAGTACAATCGCAAAAATCGTGGAAAAATTCGAGTAAACCGGGTCTGTAGAAGATGTGAGAATACCAGTACATGCTCGTACAGCTCGTACTGCAGAAAATATTGCTGCTGTTCGCGATAGTGTGGCTGAAGAGCCGTCCACCTCAACTCGTCGTCGTGCCCTACAATTGCACCTCTTACGCTCGTCGTTGATGAACGTTATGCATAAAGACTTGCATTTACACGCTTACAAGGTGCAATTGGCTCAAGAACTAAAGCCTCTTGACCATTCCAAACGTCGTGAATAATCAATTTTCAAAGAAAATCATCCTCAGTGATGAGGCACATTTTCACCTCAGTGGATTCGTCAATAAACAGAATTGCCGCATTTGGGCGAATGAGAATCCAAGAGTGATTGTCGAAAAATCAATGCATCCACAAAGAGTGACTGTTTGGTATGGTTTATGGGCTGGCGGCATCATCGGGCCGTATTTTTTCCAAAATGAGGCCGATCAGGCAGTTACTGTGAATGGTGTTCGCTATCGTGAAATGATAACGAACTTTTTATGGCCCGAATTGGAAGATATGGATGTGGACGATATGTGGTTTCAGCAGGAAGGTGCCACTTGCCACACAGCTAACGAAACAATGGCCCTTTTGCGCAACAAATTCAATGGCCGTATTATCTCACTTAATGGCGATATCAATTGGAGGCCAAGATCATGTGATTTGACACAGTTGGACTTTTTTCTTTGGGGTTATTTGAAAGAAAAGGTGTATGTCGATAAGCCAGCAATAATTTAAGAGCTAAAGGATGAGATAATTCGGCACATTAACGGCATAGAACCTCCATTATGCCTCAGGGTCATCGAAAATTTGGACCATCGGATGGAGGTGTGCCGCCGCGTTCGCGGCTCCCATTTGGCCGATATTTTGTTCCATACATAATTGAGTAATACCAATATATCATAATATAATAAAATTACAATAATTTCCTAAATAGTTTGTGTTTTATTCAAAATCAACATCGGCCCTTGAAATTTAACCACCCGATATTTGTAATTAAACGTTTGTCAAACTTCTTGAGATCTCTACAAGTTGATCAGCGTCGATAGTGAAATCAAAAGTCCCGACATTAAGTAACTGTTGTAACAATCATTACCCAGACTCGCTTCGACAAAATCTAGGCATCAGAGTTTTTCAAGGTAAAATCTTATAACCACTTCCTGAGTCGATTTAACGATGTCAGTCCGTCCATCCGTCTGGCTGGACGGCTGGCTGGACCTCCATGTAAACATTGCAATCAAAGTACAGGTCGCAACTCTAAAGATAATTTAATGAAATTTGGCACATTTAATTTTTTTGATAGTAGCTATTAAGATTTGTCAAAATCGGTTCAATTTAATACAGATACTGCTTTTGAAAACCAAAATCATAGTACCAAATTTCGTTAAAATCGGTCCATATTTTACCATAGCTCCCATACAAACTCTTCTATCAAAACTAAATGAGACAAAAATCACTAAAACGCTTGTAAATCTGAAGATAATGAGAATTTTGAGTTTATTTTTTTGCATACATAATTTTTGTAAAAACTGTAATCATTTTGCTGAATTTCGAGATATTTAATAGGTCAACATTTGACCCTAGCTCCCATATCAGTCCAAATGACGCAAACAGCTATCAATATATGTCTTGAGAAAATGTTTGTATGATGATAAAATTAAGCAAATATTTGTCTTTATGTACAAAAAGGAACAGACCTTTGACCTTAGTGGTGAAGGGTATCTTATGGTCGGGTTTGACCGACTATAGAACTTTCTTACTTGTTTTAATATAAGCTTCAATAAATTTTACACAAGTGTACACGGCTTTGAATCTAAACAATCAAAAGCTGTTTATAAAGTCATTTGAGGCCCTGAATCCTTTCGTTGATATTGGTTCTAGTTTTCGAGATATTAAATAAATAAATTTTTTTACAATTTTAGACAATTAAGCTCCATTTTATTAATTAAAAACTTTTAAATTAGAAATGAGGAGCAGTCGAACTGAGTCCTTGTACTGTTTAGGATTTCGCATTAAACTACCATATGCTCTCGCCCCAAAAACCTTGGTATCGTTTTTCAAATTTTGCCAAATCTTGGTGTAGTCGTTCTACTTGCTCGTCACTTGTATCACCCAAGTTTTGGAGAGAAATGAGAGATAGGAATGCAGAAAATGTATTTTGAGAGATATTTGAGCTTCAATCTTGAAAAAATTTTGCAACAAAATGTCGTTTATCTGCTTGAAATTCGGGGATTTACGGTTACCGAAATGATACCCAAGCTGCTGGGCGTTAAACATTTTGTAAATTTTTTTTTTCTAACGAAGCCAACAGCTGACTAACTTAATGATAGCGCAGTGCTGCTAACTTGCGCGTACTGATACACTAAAACCAATTTTAAAAAAACGAAACCAGGATTTAAATTAAGCATATCAAATACATCAAAAAACAAGTAAGAAAGTGCTATAGTCGGTCAAGCCCGACCATACGATACCCTTCACCACTAAGGTCAAAGGTGTTATTTTTCCTGTATAAAGACAAATATTTGCTAAATTTTGCCATCATACAAACATATTCTCAAAACTTATACAATTAAGCTGTTTCCGCCATTTGGACTTATATGAGAGCTAGGGTCAAATGTGGACAGATTATCTCAAAATTCGGCAAATTGATTACAGTTGTTACAAAAATTATGTATGCAAAAAATAAACTTAAAATTCTCATAATCTTCGGATTTACGAGCGTTTCAGTCAATTTTGTCTCATTTAGTGCGTTTTGAGAAAAGAGTTTGTATGGGAGCTATGGTCAAATGTGGACCGATTTCAACGAAATTTACTGCAGTGATTTTGGTTTACATAAGTAGTATTTGTTTTAAATTTCATGAAAAAATATTTATTTTTGTGGCCAATATATCAATTCCTGAAAGTGGGGCTTATGGGAGGTACCATAAATAATGGACCGATTTTGACGAATTTCAATAGCCATAGTCCCATTATCAAACAAATGATCTGTGTCAAATTTCATCAAATTATCTTTAGAAATGCGACCTGTAGTTTGATTACAAGGTTTACATGGGGGTCCTGCCAGCCAGACGGACGGACGGACGGACGTACATCGCTAAATCGACTGAGAAAGTAATTCTAAGTCGTAGTATACTAAAAGATGGGTCTAAGACAAATATTTCTATGCGTTACATGCATCAGCACAAACTTATAATACCCTTTCCACCTATGGTGGTGAAGGGTATAAAAATAGTTGACCCTAATTTGTAAACTCATATTATTATATAAAAACTTTAAAAAATTAATATAAAAAACAAAGCTTAATTATCTTTAAACGCCCTTAAAAATATTTTTTGCACAATTCCAAAATATTTAAAATATAATTTCCCATTATTTATCATAACTGACATTTCGCTTAACGCCTCAATTGTATTTCGTACGTCCAGACACTTGTTACCATAATCAAATCTATCTCCACTATTAGCAATTATTCAAAAATAGTAGCCATTTTTATGGACTTGTATTTGCTATAAACAGTAATCCATTATTATCTATATACAAACTATTAATTATTTTCTTATATGAAAAATATCTAGATACATATATTTATACCCTTCACCACCATAGGTGGAAAGGGTATTATAAGTTTGTGCTGATGTATGTAACGCATAGAAATATTTGTGTATACCAATAGGCTTAGAATCACTTTCTGAGTCGATTAAGCGATGTCCGTCCGTCCGCCTGGCTGGCTGGACCCCCATGTAAACCTTGTAATCGAACTACAGGTCGCAATTCTAAAGATAATCTGATGAAATTTGACACAGATCATTTTTTTTTTTGATAATAGGACCATGGCTATTGAAACTCGTCAAAATCGGTCCATTATTTATAGTACCTCCCATAGTTCCCACTTCCCGGAATTGATATATTGGCCAAAAATCAATATTTTTTCATGGAATTCAAAACAAATACTGCTTATGTTTACTTAAATCACTGTACCAAATTTCGTTGAAATCGGTCCACAATTGACCATAGCTCCCATAACAATTTTTTTTTTTCTCAAAACGCAATAAATGAGACAGAATTCAGTAAAACGCTCGTAAATCCGAAGATAATGACAATTTTAAGTTTATTTTTTGCATACATAATTTTTGTAGCAACTGTAATAAATTTGCCGAATTTCATAATAATCGGTCCATAGTTGACCCTATCTTTCATATAAGTCCAAATGGCAGAAACAGCCTAAATGTATAAGTTTTGAGAATATGTTTGTATGATGACAAAATTTAGCAAATATTTATCTTTATACAGGAAACAGAACACCTTTGACCTTAGTGGTGAAGGGTATCGTATGGTCGGCATTGACCGACTATAGCACTTTCTTACTTGTTCATATATAATATCTTCCGGTTATTTTAATATAAACATTTTTTAAAGTAAATATCATTTAATGTAAATAAACGATAAATTTTTATAAGAAATTTCAATATGTTAATTATTTTCTAAATTAAAATTGAATTAAATAAAATTTTGTAATACTTAGAAAAACAAGTAGAAAAAGATACAAACACTTGACTATTATCTAACCTGAACATTTAGAACAAATAAAGTCTATCTCTCGAGTCGTATGTGGGTGTTAAGCTAAATATCGTTTAAAAATTTTTTTTAAAAGTTGTATTGCATTTAATACATATTTAATAACACTACACACTCGTAACCTTGTCTAAATGAAATCAGCAACAAATAAGTTTCTTTATATTTCGTAAATCAAGCCTTAAAAAGTCAAGATGCTCTTCAATGAATAAAGATTTTCAATCAATGAAAAAAAAAAAAAAAACTTAATATGAACAAATTTTTAAAAAATTGTTGTCAAAAATTAGCAATCTCAAAACTCATAAAATCTTAAAAAGTATTAAGAAATATTAAGAAATATTGTTGCGGAGGTGGATCTAGAAAATTCAATAATCTCTAATTTTATAGACATTTGCAAATATTTTTTATTATTGCTTAAATACTAAAATATTTTATTTATGGTTTTATGAAACATTTTGGTTAAAAATTATTTGGTTTATATCTTCGTAAGACAAAATAAATATTTTTAGTTGCTTTAAATTTTGAGTCACGATTAATTAATCCCACGGTTTCAATGCAAAATATTCTAATTTTGTATATCTTATTTTTATATTCTTAAAAGAGCAATAATTGTATGTATTTATATATATATATATATATATATATATATATATATATATATATATATATATATATATATATATATATATATAGAATGACTATCTCGAAAACGGCTCTAACGTAACGATTTTGATGAAATTTGGACAGTGAGTATCTTTTTTAATGTATAGGTCGAAGAAGAAGGGACTTTTGGAACCTTTGACTCTAAGAGGGTAAAAAAAAACGGGTAAAAAGGGGACAAAATCGAAACGCTATGTCTCCTTAAGTAATAGGTAAAGAAACAAAATTTAAATTACGTTTTAAACAGCTATGAAAATAAATGGACAGGTGTTTGGTACTTTTTTGAAACTATGTCCGATAAGGGGTAAAAAAGGGTGAAAATAGTTTTTTTGGTACCTTTTTAACCCACTCTTATATTTTAAACTAAGGAATATAGAAAGAAACTTTGTACTGCAATCAATAGATGTGAAAGAAATATTGAACACGTATTTGGTACTTTTTTGATTTTGTGGCCAAAATGTGTAAAAAAGGGATAAACTGATAACTTAACATCTACAAAAGGAATAGGAAAATTATGTTAACTGCTTTCTAATAAAATGTACCGAATTCAATTGGTACCAAAGAAGTACCAATTATGCATATGGAACTTTTTGAAATTAGGGGATAAAAAGGGGAAAAAATTAGTAATATTATAACTTTAAAACAAATGAATGTTTGTCTGTATGTATGTTCTTTATAGAATAGTAGACTATGAATTTGATCATGTTATGCTCTTTAGCAAAGATGTTGCGGATAAGCCGGCGGAGGTTTTTAAGTTGGTAAACCGAATTTCCGGTAGGTGGCGCCACTGAAAATTACTAAAAATTAATTAAATCGTAAACTGTACATTTGATCATACTATGATCTTTTGCAAAGTTGTAGTTGAGCCGGCGAATGCTTTTTAATTGGTGTGAGTAATTTCCGACAGGTGACGCTACTGAAAATTACTCAAAGTCAATTTAATCGTAAGCTGTACATATAATCATGCTATAATCTTTAGCAATGTTGTTGCACATGAGCCGACGAAGGTTTCTTAGTTGGTATGAAGAAATTTCGACAGGTGGCGCCACTGAAATTTACTTAAAGTCAATTTAATCGTAAACTGTACATTTAATCATGCTATAATTTTTAGCAAAGTTATTGCGGATAATCCGACGAAGGTTTATTAATTGGAATGACCAAAGTCCGACAGGTGGCGCCACTGAAAATTACTCAAAATGAATTAAATCGTAAACTGTGCATTTGATCAGACTATAAGTGAATTAAATCATAAACTGTGCATTTGATCATGTTATGATCATAAGCAAAGTTGTTACGCATAAGCAGATGAAGGTTTCTAAGTGGTATTAACGACTTCAGGCGGCGCCACTAAAAACTACTCAAAATGAATTAAATCGTAAACTGTGCATTTGATCAGACTATAATCTTTAGCAAAGTTGTTGCGCATGAGTCGACGGAGGTTTCTGTTGGTATGACCAATTTTCAAAATTATTTAAAATGTAACTGTAAATAAAATAAAATAAAATATAAAAACTTTAAAATTTGCCTCAAAATGCTTATCATAAAGCCCCGATCAAGGCAAATAAGAATTTTAAGTTTATATTTTGCATACATAATTTTTGTAATAACTGTAATCAATTTACCAAATTTCGTGATAATCGGTGCACATTTGTACCTAGCTCTCATATAAGTCCAAATGACGGAAACAGCTTAAATATATAAGTTTTAAGAAAATTTGTGTATGATGGCAAAATTTAGCAAATATTTGTCTTTATAAAGGAAAAAGAACACCTTTGGCCTTAATGATGAAGGGTATCGTATGGTCGGGCTTGACCGACTATAGCACTTTCTTATTTGTTTAAATGTCAAAATGTCTCATGAACAATTTGTATGAGACAAACCAAAACAACACAGCGGCAACACTAAGCTTTAGGTAGTGAAGTTGGCTGCAAATGAAAATGAGATTGACATTTTGATTATTTTTCTTTTATACCCACCATCAAAAAGAAAGGGGGGTATATTGAGATTGTCATTCAGTTTGTAATTTCCTTAATATTAGCTCAAAAACCAAAGTATATTCTGAATCCTTATGAAATTCTAAGACGATTGAGCGATGTCTGTCTGTCGGTATGTCTGTCTGTCTGTTGACGGCACGATAAAACCTTTACGAAAGGATATAGGTCACTGAAATTTGCCATAAATATTCTTAATTTCTTGGAAAATTTTGGTATTGAAATCGGGCAAAATCGGTTCACATTTGACAATAGCTCTCGTATAACCTCGCCTACGCTAATCGCTTATTTGCTAATAAATAACAAACTATAATAGCTATGATGATAAAATTTGATATATAGAAGTTCTACATAAGCCCTAGGCAGCATATAACATTTCATCCAAATCGGTTCACATTTAGCCATAGCTCCCATTCAAATAACCTTACGAAAACAACCTAAATTCCACCTAAAATACACTTAAATGCCAATAAATGTTAAACTTTAATAGCTTTGGTCACTAAATTTAGCACAAGGAAGTCTTATGTCAATGGCAACCGTTGTGCAATTTTATCGTGATATTTAGGTAATCCTAAGTACATATTAACACCGTGACTTTAATGCTAATAACTCTGAAATTTTACAAAGTATGAGCATGAAATTCAGTACAGATATAAATTATATAAATATCAATCGTCTTAACTAATTTTGTTTTAATTGACTCATATAAATCCCACTTACTAAACATAACATATCATATGGTGACTTGGTTCGAGCCCCAGTTACGGCCGACATCAATTCTCTGTAATTATGAATTCCTATTAAAATTATTAATTAAATTATTATTACTATACCGCGGTAAGGCCTACAGCATTAACACGCCGTCGATGTAAAAGAGAATCGGCTGCAGAACATAAAAGCTTAAATAATGCGTCTACCTAAAAACAGATGTCGCAACTTGACTGTTTCGAAAATAGACATGACGTGCAATTATTGTGTTAATAAATTAAAGCTTTAATAAATATAAAGCTTTTGAGAAAAACTACTATTAAAGCTTGGCCTTATAAAAATTATTCGAAGGTCGGAAGCCTCGGCACAAAAAATTTTGTAAATAAATATATAAAAATTATTCGGTCTCTGTCCTAGACAATCATCCCTTGAGAATTGGCTTGTAACAATTGAATAGAAGCGAAATGAGTACCAAGAATGATAGAGGACGACTTTAATGAGCTGTTGCCGAAGAAAACTTCCGAGAAGTTTACAAAATTGTTTTAATGTTCGTTAAGCTAAGTTTAGTGAGATAGCTGAGGCTTCCCATTGATCATATTTGACTCATTTTCGACTGCTACGGACGATTAAATCTATCGAATATGCTATAATTTTCGATTCGGAAAATACTGTACCTTTGGGAGAAAATGGTACCCTAGCCGCGATTTCCTTGAGAAAATCTTTTATGAACACTTTTTTGATTCGTTTTTGAGTCTTCTTCGACTCGTTTTTTAATCGCGCAGAAGACAAATCATTTTATGGTCTTCCAATCTGGTCAAAAAAGACCCATTTTGGTGATTTTTCAAAAAATAAACTCGCCAGAATTAATTTGCATATAACTTGTTATAGCTACTGCAGTATACGCCCGTGGCTGCTCTAAATATAGCATAGGACATAAACTGAATAAATATTGTACCCTAGCCGCAACTCCCTTGAGAAAATCTTTTATGAACACCTTTTTGATTCCTTTTTGAGTCTTCTTCGACTAGTTTTTTAGTAGCGCAGAAGACAAATCATTTTATGGTCTTCAAACTGGTCAAAAAAGACTCATTTTGGTGATTTTTCAAAGAATAAACACGGCAGAATTAATTTGCATATAACTTGTTATAGCTACTGCAGTGGACGCCCGTGGCTGCTCTAAAGATAGCATAGGACATAAACTGAATAAATATTTCAATAGGCGAAAGGATCGTCTTTTCGCTCTAAAAAATAATATCGAAAAATTGTATGACCGCTATAATTGTTGTATCGGCATTGAAGGCAAGTAATTAACAATATTTTTTATGTTAGCCTACGAACTTTTCAGCGCAACTGTTATATTATTATATTTCCATTGATAGTTCTTTTCAAAGTCCTATTAAAGGCCTTTATATGGTCCCTTAAACAATTGTAGGGGTTTATTTAACACATCTCAACTCAATTCGTTTCACTTTGTATAAATCTTCTTAATGAATTGATCTTTATACATTTTAGTATTAAAAATATCAGTAACGATCTTAAACTGTCTTCCTTCTGTTTCGGCTAAATTTTGGTTAACAATCATTTTAAAAGCAGCTGCTTTGTTTTGGAAAGAGGGGTCACTTAAATGCACCTGTCGCCAAAATTTTGAAAAGCTGACAAAAAAAAATTCACTCAAGCAAATAATAAGGGTTCATTTAAGTATGATGATTTTTCTTGTATGATCCTATGGTATGATCGTTTTTTTGTTAAGAATAAAAAGAATTTAATTTTAAAAAGATAAAGTAATTAACTAAATATTTTCCATATAAAAGAAAAGTTAATAAATAAAAGACTTGGAATTTATTATATAAAAAATAATAAAAATTTGATTGACATCATGTATGTGGGTTTGGAATCTATTCAAAATTAATTCTCTATTCAAAACCAAATGTTTGGAATTAAAACGTTTGGTCGGTTGGTCGGTCGGTCGGTGGTGGTGGTTTTGCACAAAAGCATTTTTACTCTAGTTTCTGAGTTTAGTTTTAAGATTTAAACACCTGAATTAAATGGAAATAAAATATTTCTATAGAAATCAGTTTTGTAGTCATATAATGAAAACCTCAAAGTATTACTAGTACTTTTGAAAAAAAATTTAATTATTTTTCTAAAAAAAACTGTTTTATTTGAAAATGTTTTCAAAAGAGCTAAAAATGCAAAAGTTTAGCTTATATACGACGGACCGACGTATGGAAAGCGGACGGACGAACGTTCAGTCGCTTGGTTGGTCAAACAGTCAAGCAGACGGACTTTTAAGCATTTAAAAATATTTTTCTCTAGACTTTGAAATGACTATAAGTTAATTAATTGTAAATTAAAGTTTAAGCAAAAACATACGGTAATTAAATCTAGAAAAATGCAAAATCTGACAGAAAAAAAGATATATAAAATTTCAAAAAAATTTAAACAGAAAAAAAATACGCAACGCACCTGTTTAAAGAATTTTTTCGAGTTCCAAAAAAGACACTTTTGTTGAGACGGAAACTTTTGTAAATTGCACAAATTTTTTTTACAATTGTAAAAATTTTGAAAATTTTTTAAGGATTTCAATATTTTTTTTAAACCAAAAATTTTTAAGATTTAACTCCAATTTCTTGTTTTCAAATTCAAACCAATTTCCATTTATTCCACAAATTTTTTTTCTATTTTTCAAATTTTCATTATTAATTCTATTTTCAGCATTTTTTTTTATTTTTGTATTCAAAAAAAATAATTTTGCTTATATTTTTCGATTTCAAAATCTAGCGCATGTTGCACTTAAAACACGTATATCTCTCTACTAACGATAAACCCCGAAAAATTATCCGTTTGTTGTAACGAACTTGTGTTGCAAGCACAACGTTTTATTGAAAACTAAACATAAAATGCATAAAACAAACCGGCAGATGCAAAACAAAATGCCACAAAATAAAAATCTTACAGATACATTTGCCAAACACTCGAACTCGAACAACCTCATCAAACATCGAACATCAAGCAACGAACCTCCAACTCGTAAATTGAACTAACACTTTAAGTAATTCAGAGCAAATAACAAAATTCTTTTCACTGTATAAATTTTGTAAATTTTACTTCGTCGTATAAACGCCACAAGTTCAAGCTACAAGATACATTTGCATTTAAAATTTATAAATAGCTTCAGTTGCAACTTCCTAACAAAAAGATTTGTCACATCTAGAGACAACAAAAATTTGTTAGCCAATTTATTTATTTTTTTCTTACTAAAATTCTTTAAATATCTCTAACCGTTGTCAACTTTTTTCGAAAATTTTACGAATTTGTATCTTTGTAATTTTTTGCGAAAAATCGTTTTTAACTCTTCCAACGTTTAAATCAAACTGTTCGAGTTGTTTGAAATGTTAAGCCGATTTTCGTTGTCAAAACATGGCTCATCATTAAATATTCGTACGTGAGTTGTTAGATTACAATTAAGGTAATAACATTTAACCCGTTAAGAACCGATGCCAAACTTTGTATCCAGTTTTAAAAATTTAATAAATCGATTTAAAATATGGATTTTAAAGTCAATATACAATAATTAAGATACAAACAAGTAAGAAAGTGCTATAGTCGGTCAAGCCCGACCATACGGTACCCTTAACCACAAAGGTCAAAGGTGTTCTTTTTTCTGTATAAAGACAAATATTTGCTAAATTTTGCTATCATATAAACATTTTCTCAAAACTTATATACTTTAGATGTTTTCGTCATGTGGACTTATATGAGAGCTAGGGTCAAAAGTGGACCGATTATCTCGAAATTTGGCAAATTAATTACAGTTGCTGCAAAAATTATGTTTGCAAAAAATAAACTTAAAATTCCCATTATCTTCAGATTTACGAGCGTTTTAGTGAGTTTTGTCTTATTTAGTGCGTTTTTAAAGAAAAGTTTGTATGGGAGCTATGGTCAAATGTGGACCGATTTTAACGATATTTGGTACAGTGATTTTAGTTTACATAAGCAGTATTTGTTTTAAATTTCATGAAAAAATATTGCTATTTGTGGCCAATATATCTATTCCGGGAAGTGGGGAGGTACCATAAATAATGGACCGATTTCGACGAATTTCAATAGCCATGGTCCCATTATCAAAAAAAATTAGCTGTGCTAAATTTTATCAAATTATCTGTAGAACTGCTTACAAGGTTTACATGGGGGTCCAGCCAGCCAGCCAGAAAGTTCTATAATCGGTCAAGCCCGACCATACGATACCCTTAACCACTAAGGTCAAAGGTGTTCTTTTTCCTGTATAAAGACAAATATTTGCTAAATTTTGCTATCATACAAACGTTTTCTAAAAACTTATATATTTAAGCTATTTAAGTCATTTGGACTTATATAAGAGCTAGGGTCAAATGGGGACCGATTATCTCGAAATTTGGCAAATTGATTACATGTATGCTAAAACTAAACTTAAAATTCCCCTTATCTTCAGACTTACGAGCGTTTTAGCGATTTTTATCTCATTTAGTGCGTTTTGACAGAAGAGTTTGTATTGGAGCTATGGTCAACTGTGGCCCGATTTCAACGATTCAGTGATTTTAGCTTACATAAGCAGTATTTGTTTTAAATTTCACGAAAAAATATTGATATTTGTTGCCAATATAGCAATTCCGGGAAGTGAGACCTATGGGAGCTACCATAAATATTGGACCGATTTTGACGATGTTCAACAGCCATAGTCCCATTATCTGTGCCAAATTTCATTAAATTATCTTTTGAATTGCGACCTGTACTTTGATTACATTTTTTACATGGGGGTTCAGCCAGCCGTCCAGACGGACGGACTGACTGACAAAGCTAAATCGACTCAGGAAGTGATTCTAAGCCTATTGGTATACTAAAAGGTGGGTCTAAGACATATATTTCTATGCGTTACATACATCAGCACAAACTTATAATACCCTTTCTACCTAAGGTGGTGAAGGGTATAACAAGCACCACATCCTATGAGATGTCTGCCCTAGTACCCTTTTCAAATATCTCGAGCAGATTTTTTATCATTGTCAACAGTACTAATAGAGAAGGGACCCTGGATATCTACTTGGACGGATCTAAATCGGTACGCGGTGTAGGAGGGGGCTTCTTTATCCCACTTTTTGGGACAAAAGTAAAATTCAAGCTCCCCAAACAATGTGGTACTCTTCAAGCTCAAATCTCAGCTATGTATACGGCGAGCAAGTCGCTCACGTACCACCGAATATACTCTAACGATATTCGTTTCTGTACGGATAGTCTTGCCGCAATCCATTCTCTATCATCGGTCTACACGACATCCGTTCTCATCCGCGAATGCCGGGCATCCCTAAACGAGATGGCGAGACATTCCAACATCGAAGTTCTCTGGGTACGCAGTCACAGTAATGTACCAGGTAACATCACTGCGGATAACCTAGCAAAAGGTGGTGCTCTCCTTGGTCAGGTGCAAATCGACCAATTTGTAGGTATACCGCTACCAGCATGCAAACTGCTCATTAAGTAGTTTCTTTTTAGGTCCGCACAGACCAACTGGTCCACAGAAACGACCTGTTCGATATCCAGACTTACATGGCCAACTTACGATTGTAAGCGTTCTGCAATATTGGTCAGCTTTCCGCGCCATAGACTTCACACCCTCATCTCAGTACTCACGGGACACTGTTTAATGGGTTTACATGGTAGGAGACTTAACCTTAGAGGAGGAAGAAACTATCACTCATTTCCTCTGCCACTGCCCAGCCCTTGCTGATATTAGGACACTCCATCTGGGATACCCTTTTTTGCATGATTTATCAGAGATCTCGAGCACAAACATTCGTAAAATAAGCTACTGGATGGCTCTAGTTTTGAGCCTCTAATTTATTGGTAGTTTAGAAATTTTCTTTTCTTTCCCATGCAGGAATTACAAAGGGACCTCTTTTTGGACCCAAGTGACGCGGACCATAAGGACTGCATCCTGCCTAACCTAACCTAATCAGTACTACTTTCTAAACTAAAATTCTTAAATCGATGACACTATCCGGAACCAAAAAGTTCGATAGGGTTTGTTGTCCAGCAAATTGAGTGTCTTCATGGTTTCTTGGGAATTTGAATAGTAGCATTTGCCAATAACTTCTCACTCAGACAAATACTGCCTATACAATTACATATACGAATTGGGTAACCTTCTTTGCAAAGGAGATAGCAGAGGGGTAAAAGTGGTGAAAAGAAAATAAACCGTAATTGTACGTCATGTCTATTTTAAGAATAGCGTTGCTTTGAGCCGACTATTAGTAAATACTGTCTCCACAACATAACGTCCGACAATGGTTTGAGGTTGATCTACTTTGCCGCGGCTCGCAATATGGTAGTAAATAGTACAAGGTTTCGGATGTCTCCCGATCAAATTGCAAAAAATCAGATATATCATATAGTAGTTGACGGTAAGCACTCATCAAGTGTATGGTATGTACGTACAATTCCAGGAGCCAATATGGACTCCGATAAGAGAAAAGAAGGATAGGGAAATTATGGTTTCTACTGGCAGATAGACCTTTAGAATTGGATCACATGTGTCCGTTGAGAACTCTAACTTCGAAACGTAGAATCATACTTGCCAATCGCCTAAGCAAACTTATACTACCCGTGTTATTGTATAGTGCTGAATCATGGGCAATTGCGCAGGCAGGTGAAGCTATCTTCGAAGTGTTTGAGTTGTAAATTCTACAAAAAAAAATCATTGGACCAGTCTGCATCAACAATGAGTATTCACATCGAATGAACCATAGACGTAGCGAAACGCATTAAGCAACAGCGACTGCTTTGGCTAGAATATGTTGTGCGATTGGATGAAAATACTCCGGCAAGAAAAGTGTTCTAAAATGATCCTGAGGGAACAAGTAGAAGAGGGCGTCGAAAACTTGGACGGAAAGACTAAGTAGAGGAAAATCTTTCAAAACTTAGCCTACAAAATTAAAGAATATGCGCACAATATACAGGCGCATGGAATTCTAGTCTTTGACATAAACAGGTTGTAACTATAGGCCATTTAAGTATTAAATACAATTTTCAATTATTGACTCCTACCTTTCTTAATGGGTTAACCCATATTAGTCTTAATAGCTACAGAAAGTAAACACACACATACATGCAAACTCTTTCAAATCCAAAACATTACAATTTTGCAAAGAGCAACAAAACAGAGAGTTAATCCAACAACTTAAGCAAACTGAAACATGTTGCCAGTTATAACAAAGCAACATGTTGCCAGAACAAATGAAATTGAAACATTGTTGCAAAGAAAATTAACTTGATTTATTTAATCATATTTCAACGATTATTAATTTATATGTCAAAATCATTACATTTGATTGATTGTTAAATGGGTTTAGTTTATTGTTGCAATTGTTGTTCTTTATTGGGATTAAAGTTTATGATTTATAAGAAATGAAGTTTGCAATAATTTTTAAAGAGAAGTTTAAGAAAAATGATTTGTAGTGCTAACATTAGGTGATTTAAGCTTTAAATCTCAGATGATCGTACATAATCATAGTAGATCGGAGATAAGTATAGTCGATCGTAAATAAACATATTCGATCGTAGATGATCATACATTATCATTAAAAATTTGTAGATGATCATACTATATCATAGATAATCATAGTCGATCATAGATTATGGAATCTTAAATTAAAGGTGTTCTAGGTTTTAAATCTCAGATGATCATAGTCTATCAGATATTTTAATAGTTGATCATAGATTATCATAGTGGATCATAGATAAACATAAACGATCACAAATAAACATTTTCAATCGTAGATGATCATACGTTATTATTAAGAATTTGTAGATGATCATACTATATCGAAGATAGTCATAGTCGATCATAGATAATTGAATATTAAATTAAAGGTGGTCTAAGTTTTAAATCTCTGATGATCGTTGTCGATCAGAGATTGTAATAGTTGATCTTAGATAATCATAGTATATCATAGGTAAACACAGTCGATCATAAATAAACATATTCGATCGTAGATCATTATACTTTATCATTGAGAATTTGTAGATGATCATACTATATCAAAGATAATCGTAGTCGATCATAGATCATTAAATCTTCAATAAAAGGTGATCGAAGTTTTAAATCTCTGACGATTATCGTCGATCAGAGATTGTTATAGTTGATCGTAGATAACCATAGTAGATCATAGATAAACACAGTCGATCATAAATAAACATACTCGATCGTAGATTAACATACTTTATCATTAAGAATTTGTAGATGATCATACTATATCATAGATAATCATAGTCGAATATAGATTATTGAATCTTAAGTTTAATGTGATCAAAATTTTAAATCTCAGATGATCATAGTCGATCAGAGATTGTAAAAGTTAATCTTAGATAATCATATAAGATCATAGATAAACATAGTCGTTCATAAATGAACATACTCGATCGGAGATGATCATACATTATCATTAAGAATTTGTAGATGATCATATTATATTAAAGATAATCATAGTCGATCATAGATAATTGAATCTCAAATTAAATATGATCTGAGATAATCATAGTCGATCAGATATTTTAATGGTTGACCGTAGATAATTATAGTAGATCATAGACAAATGTAGTCGATTATAAATTAAAATACTCGATCGGAGATCCTCATAGTTATAGTATAAATAGAAATTTGAAGCTAAAGTTTTAATCAGGTATTTTGAAAAAGTTTAAATTTTTGATAAAAGTTGATCTAATTTTTTAATTAGAGATTGTAATAGTTGATCGAAGATAATGATAGTAGATCAGAGACAAGCATAGTCGATCGTAAATATACTTATTCGATCGTAGACCATCATACGTCATCATTAAGAATTTGTAGATGATCATACCATATCAAAGATAATCATAGACGAATAGTCGATCAGATATTTTAATAGTTGATCGTAGATAATTATAGTAGATCATAGATAAACACAAACGATCATAAAATAAAAGTTTTTCAATCGTAGATGATCATACGTTATCATTAAGAATATGTAGATGATCATACTATATCAAAGATAATCATAGTCGATCATAGATAATTGAATCTCAAATTAAAGGTGATCTAAGTTTTAAATTTCAGATGATCGTAGTCGTTTAGAGATTGTTATAGTTGATCGTAGATAATCATAATAGAACATAGATAAACATAGTCGATTGTAAATAAACATACTCGATCGTAGATGATCATACGTTATCATTAAGTATTTGTAGATGATCATACTATATCATAGTCGATCATTGATATGGAACAAAGTTAATCATAGATAAACTTGGTTGTATCCAGCCGGTCTTTGATGATCTGATTCAATCAAAGGTGATCGTAGCGATCATTAACGATCAAAGTTTATCTTTTACTAGAAATTTAAGATTTAAATGCTGTTTTCATAATTCGATCATTCACCAAAGATATACATTTTATTATTTTTTCTGTAGATCACCCAACTGTCTTTCTATCCCTTTAGCAAAAGATTATTTTACTTGTCTTTATATCATTCTCTCTACATGACTCCTTTTAAATTCTTTTGTTTTGCCTTTTTTCACTTTCCTTTCAGCGATCTTTAAGATATTCTCTTTGTTTTAACACGTTTTTATCAGCATGACAGATCAAAAAACCCAAACCGTAACATTATTTTAAGACATGATCTCTCTAAACTATTACAAAATAGGTAAATGAACGAGCTAACGAACGTATGCCTACAATTTTCTATCATCAAATCTAATCGGGAGGAAAAATATACCAGAAATGTTAAACAAAAAAGATACATTAAGATGGTTAAAGATACAAAGAAAAAAATGTAGATTTAAAGAAAACTAAAAACGAACGAATTTTCATTCATCAAAGCGATCTTTTCAAACTGAAACCAAAACCCAAGCAAGCGAGACTACGAGACAACATCATTTAGGGTGAAGATCTTCAAGTTTGAAGAGTAAAGAGGAAGATCTGAGGTGCATTACAAATGAAATAATACTCTGGAAGTATTATTTGATCTTTAGCAAAAACTAAAATAGTAAAACGCATTAATGAACATTTAAAGTATTGGATTACACTTAATGGAAGTGAGCAAAGCAGCAGCATTTCGAATGTATATTCGACAGATACTTTTGGTTAAAAAACTAATCATTGTTGTTTATTTTTTACACGGAAACCAAGATAAAAACTACGAAGTGAAAAATTAAGTTACACACAAAAGACACAATGGATTCAAGTACTAAAACGACCTTCTAAATTTAAAGAATAACATAGCAACTATGTATGTACTTACCTGCATCAAACAACAAAAACTATAGTATGTTAATTTAGGAATTAAACCATTTCCGAAAATATATTTTTATACTTCTCAAACTTTCTATATAAAAGTGATCGCACCATCAAAATTTCATTAGAAAAGTTAACGATGGAAAGAATTTTCTATCTATATAGAAAAGTTGACCAAAGGAAGGCTTTTCTATAGAAAAGTTGACCAAAGGAAGACTTTTCTATAGAAAAGTTGACCAAAGGAAGACTTTTCTATAGAAAAGTTGACCAAAGGAAGACTTTTCTATAGAAAAGTTGACCAAAGGAATACTTTTCTAAAGAAAAGTTGACCAAAGGAAGACTTTTCTATAGAAAAGTTGACCAAAGAAAGACTTTTCTAAAGAAAAGTTGACCAAAGGAAGACTTTTCTATAGAAAAGTTGACCAAAGGAAGACTTTTCTATTGAAAAGTTGACCAAAGGAAGACTTTTCTATAGAAAAGTTGACCAAAGAAAGACTTTTCTATAGAAAAGTTGACCAAAGGAAGACTTTTCTATAGAAAAGTTGACCAAAGGAAGACTTTCCTATAGAAAAGTTGACCAAAGGAAGACTTTTCTATAGAAAAGTTGACCAAAGGAAGACTTTTCTATAAAAAAGTTGACCAAAGGAAGACTTTTCTATTAAAAAGTTGACCAAAGGAAGACTTTTCTATAGAAAAGTTGACCAAAGGAAGACATTTCTATAGAAAAGTAGACGATAGGGAGGCTTTACTATAGAAAAGATGACGATAGGAAGACTTTACTATAGAAAAGTTGACGATAGGAAGACTTTACTATAGAAAAGTTGACGATAGGAAGACTTTACTATAGAAAAGTTGACGATAGGAAGACTTTACTATAGAAAAGTTGACGATAGGAAGACTTTACTATAGAAAAGTTGACGATAGGAAGACTTTACTATAGAAAAGTTGACGATAGGAAGACTTTACTATAGAAAAGTTGACGATAGGAAGACTTTACTATAGAAAAGTTGACGATAGGAAGACTTTACTATGGAAAAGTTGACGATAGGAAGACTTTACTATAGAAAAGTTGACGATAGGAAGACTTTACTATGGAAAAGTTGACGATAGGAAGACTTTACTATAGAAAAGTTGACGATAGGAAGACTTTACTATAGAAAAGTTGACGATAGGAAGACTTTACTATAGAAAAGTTGACGATAGGAAGACTTTACTATAGAAAAGTTGACGATAGGAAGACTTTACTATGGAAAAGTTGACGATAGGAAGACTTTACTATAGAAAAGTTGACGATAGGAAGACTTTACTATAGAAAAGTTGACGATAGGAAGACTTTACTATAGAAAAGTTGACAATAGGAAGACTTTACTATAGAAAAGTTGACGATAGGAAGACTTTACTATAGAAAAGTTGACGATAGGAAGACTTTACTATAGAAAAGTTGACGATAGGAAGACTTTACTATAGAAAAGTTGACGATAGGAAGACTTTACTATAGAAAAGTTGACGATAGGAAGACTTTACTATAGAAAAGTTGACGATAGGAAGACTTTACTATAGAAAAGTTGACGATAGGAAGACTTTACTATGGAAAAGTTGACGATAGGAAGACTTTACTATAGAAAAGTTGACGATAGGAAGACTTTACTATAGAAAAGTTGACGATAGGAAGACTTTTCTATAGAAAAGTTGACGATAGGAAGACTTTTCTATAGAAAAGTTGACGATAGGAAGACTTTTCTATAGAAAAGTTGACGATAGGAAGACTTTTCTATAGAAAAGTTGACCAAAGGAAGACTTTTCTATAGAAAAGTTGACCAAAGGAAGACTTTACTATAGAAAAGTTGACGATAGGAAGACTTTACTATAGAAAAGTTGACAATAGGAAGACTTTACTATAGAAAAGTTGACGATAGGAAGACTTTACTATAGAAAAGTTGACGATAGGAAGACTTTACTATAGAAAAGTTGACGATAGGAAGACTTTACTATAGAAAAGTTGACGATAGGAAGACTTTACTATAGAAAAGTTGACGATAGGAAGACTTTACTATGGAAAAGTTGACGATAGGAAGACTTTACTATAGAAAAGTTGACGATAGGAAGACTTTACTATGGAAAAGTTGACGATAGGAAGACTTTACTATAGAAAAGTTGACGATAGGAAGACTTTACTATAGAAAAGTTGACGATAGGAAGACTTTACTATAGAAAAGTTGACGATAGGAAGACTTTACTATAGAAAAGTTGACGATAGCAAGACTTTACTATAGAAAAGTTGACGATAGGAAGACTTTACTATAGAAAAGTTGACGATAGGAAGACTTTACTATAGAAAAGTTGACGATAGGAAGACTTTACTATAGAAAAGTTGACAATAGGAAGACTTTACTATAGAAAAGTTGACGATAGGAAGACTTTACTATAGAAAAGTTGACGATAGGAAGACTTTACTATAGAAAAGTTGACGATAGGAAGACTTTACTATAGAAAAGTTGACGATAGGAAGACTTTACTATAGAAAAGTTGACGATAGGAAGACTTTACTATAGAAAAGTTGACGATAGGAAGACTTTACTATAGAAAAGTTGACGATAGGAAGACTTTACTATGGAAAAGTTGACGATAGGAAGACTTTACTATAGAAAAGTTGACGATAGGAAGACTTTACTATAGAAAAGTTGACGATAGGAAGACTTTTCTATAGAAAAGTTGACGATAGGAAGACTTTTCTATAGAAAAGTTGACGATAGGAAGACTTTTCTATAGAAAAGTTGACGATAGGAAGACTTTTCTATAGAAAAGTTGACCAAAGGAAGACTTTTCTATAGAAAAGTTGACCAAAGGAAGACTTTACTATAGAAAAGTTGACGATAGGAAGACTTTACTATAGAAAAGTTGACGATAGGAAGACTTTACTATAGAAAAGTTGACGATAGGAAGACTTTACTATGGAAAAGTTGACGATAGGAAGACTTTACTATAGAAAAGTTGACGATAGGAAGACTTTACTATAGAAAAGTTGACGATAGGAAGACTTTACTATAGAAAAGTTAACGATAGGAAGACTTTACTATAGAAAAGTTGATGATAGGAAGAGTTTTCTACAGAAAGGTTGACGATAGAAAGAAAACACTTCGCATTGTCAACTTTTCTATATAATACTCTACCCATCCTTTAAGATTCTAAACTACATTTGGAAATGGTGTAGAATCAACTCGCACATCTCTTCATATTATGATAATTAAGAAAAACTACCTGTGTAAAAGATATTTACAAAATACTCAAATGAGGGGAGTGACACAACTTTTTTATGTTTAAGGCGTATGTATATATTCTTAACATCTGATCCCATCCATCCATCTCAACTTTTATGCATCTGTTAGTTCTAAAGAAAGAAAACATTTTTATTTGAAAAAACTTAAATTTAAATAATCACACACAAGCAGGAGTAAATAATCCATAAAATTTAAATTTCAAAAGATTTTTCCCTTAACAAAACAAAAAGTGTTTGTTCTTTAGGGCAATCGAAATTTCTTTGTATCACCCTAATGACTATTTAAATGGGTTGTGTTCTTTGTACCATTCCTTTATTTAGACAACGTGTAAAACGAAATGAAAAAGGGTTTATTCCGAGGGTTCGGATAAATTATTAATCATCACCAAATTAAATATCAACGACTGGTTATCAGCCATAAACATCTTTTTAAAGGATAATAAATTATAAAACGTTACAGATCTTTTAAATATTAAAAAAAAATCACACGACTCTAGTCAAATAGTATGAAATTTTAAGTTCTGAATTTAGACCGCCTACATCATATTTTCACTTATATCTTCAACTCAGTTCATTTTAAACCTAACGGTCACATTCAAGATATATATTTTGCTTTACAACACTGTTTTATTAACATAATGTTATTAAACTGAAAGTTTAACAGAGTTTTGCTGACAAAATGTAAAATTAACAGAGATGAGAACGAAGAAGAACTGTTACATCAATAAAATGTTAATAACTTAACAGTATTGATGATACAATTACAGCCGCAGAAGAAGATTCTGATGAAAAATTATTTAATCAACAAAAAAAAAATTATAACTATAATTTTTATATAGAAAAATTTTTATAACGAAAATTTTTTTTTAGAAAAATTTTTATAACGAATATTTTTGTATAAAAAAATTTTTATAACGAAAATTTTTGCATAGAAAAATTTTTATAACAAAAATTTTTCTATAGAAAAATTTTAATAACGGAAATTTTTCTATAGAAAAATTTTTGTAACAAAAATTTTTCTATAGAAAAATTTTTATGACGAAAATTGTTCTATAGAAAAATTTTTCTATAGAAAAATTTTTATAACCAAAATTTTTCTATAGAAAATTTTTATAACGAAAATTTTTCTATAGAAAAATTTTTATAACGAAAATTTTTCTATAGAAAAATTTTTATAACGAAAATTTTTCTATAGAAAAATTTTTATAACGAAAATTTTTCTATAGAAAAATTTTTATAACAAAATTTTTCTATGCAAATATTTTTATAACAAAAATTTTTCTATAGAAAAATTTTTATAACGAAAATTTTTCTATAGAAAAATTTTTATAACGAAAATTTTTCTATAGAAAAATTTTTATGACGAAAATTGTTCTATAGAAAAATTTTTCTATAGAAAAATTTTTATAACGAAAATTTTTCTATAGAAAAATTTTTATAACGAAAATTTTTCTATAGAAAAATTTTTATAACAAAATTTTTCTATGCAAATATTTTTATAACAAAAATTTTTCTATAGAAAAATTTTTATAACGAAAATTTTTCTATAGAAAAATTTTTATAACGAAAATTTTTCTATAGAAAAATTTTTATAACAAAAATTTTTCTATAGAAAAATTTTTATAACGAAAATTTTTCTATAGAAAAATTTTTATAACGAAAATTTTTCTATAGAAAAATTTTTATAACGAAAATTTTTTTATAGAAAAATTTTTATAAAGAAAATTTTTCTATAGAAAAATTTTTATAACGAAAATTTTTCTATAGAAAAATTTTTATAACGAAAATTTTTCTATAGAAAATTTTCTAACGAAAATTTTTATAAGGAAAACTTTTCTACAGAAAAATTTTTATAACTAAAATTTTTCTATAGAAAAATTTTTATAATGAAAATATTTCTATAGAAAAATTTTTATAACGAAAATTTTTCTATAGAAAATTTTCTAACGAAAATTTATAACAAAAATTTTTCTATAGAAAAATTTTTATAACAAAAATTTTTCTATAGAAAAATTTTTATAACAAAAATTTCTATAGAAAAATTTTTATAACGAAAATTTTTCTATAGAAAAATTTTTATAAGGAAAACTTTTCTACAGAAAAATTTTTATAACTAAAATTTTTCTATAGAAAAATTTTTATAATGAAAATTTTTCCATAGAAAAATTTTTATAAAGAAAATGTTTCTAAAGAAAAATTTTTATAACCAAAATTTTTCTATAGAAAAATTTTTATAACTAAAATTTTTCTATAGAAAAATTTTTATAACGAAAATTTTTCTATAGAAAAATTTTTATAACGAAAATTTTTCTATAGAAAATTTTCTAACGAAAATTTATAACGAAAATTTTTCTATAGAAAAATTTTTATAACGAAAATCTTTTTCTATAGAAACATTTTTATAACTAAAACTTTTCTATAGAAATATTTTTATAACTAAAATTTTTCTATAGAAAAATTTTTATAACGAAAATTTTTCTATAGAAAAATTTTTATAACGAAAATTTTTCTATAGAAAAATTTTTATAACGAAAATTTTTCTGTAGAAAAATTTTTATAACGAAAATTTTTCTATAGAAAAATTTTTATAACGAAAATTTTTCTATAGAAAATTTTTCTATAGAAAAATTTGTATAACGAAAATTTTTTTATAGAAAAATTTTTATAACGAAAATTTTTCTACAGAAAATTTTTCATATTCAAAATTTATCTATAGAAAATTTTTCATATCAAAAATTTTTCTATAGAAAATTTTAATTTGTTTTATTGAAAATTTTTCTATAGAAAATTTTTCACATTGAAAATTTTTCTATAGAAAATTTTTCATATTGAAAATTTTTCTATAGAAAATTTTTCATATTGAAAATTTTTCTATAGAAAATTTTTCATATTGAAAATTTTTCTATAGTATATTTTTTATATTGAAAATTTTTCTATAGAAAATTTTTCATATTGAAAATTTTTCTATAGAAAATTTTTCATATTGAAAATTTTTCTAAAGAAAATTTTTCATATTGAAAATTTTTCTATAGAAAATTTTTCATATTGAAAATTTTTCTATAGAAAATTTTTCATATTGAAAATTTTTCTATAGAAAATTTTTCATATTGAAAATTTTTCTATAGAAAATTTTTCATATTGAAAATTTTTCTATAGAAAATTTTTCATATTGAAAATTTTTCTATAGAAAATTTTTCATATTGAAAATTTTTCTATAGAAAATTTTTCATATTGAAAATTTTTCTATAGAAAATTTTTCATATTGAAAATTTTTCTATAGAAAATTTTTCATATTGAAAATTTTTCTATAGAAAATTTTTCATATTGAAAATTTTTCTATAGAAAATTTTTCATATTGAAAATTTTTCTATAGAAAATTTTTCATATTGAAAATTTTTCTATAGAAAATTTTTCATATTGAAAATTTTTCTATAGAAAATTTTTCATATTGAAAATTTTTCTAAAGAAAATTTTTCATATTGAAAATTTTTCTATAGAAAATTTTTCATATTGAAAATTTTTCTATAGAAAATTTTTCATTTTGAAAATTTTTCTATAGAAAATTTTTCATTTTGAAAATTTTTCTATAGAAAATTTTTCATTTTGAAAATTTTTCTATGAAAAATTTTTCATTTTGAAAATTTTTCTATAGAAAATTTTTCATTTTGAAAATTTTTCTATAGAAAATTTTTCATATTCAAAATTTTTCTATAGAAAATTTTTCATATTGAAAATTTTTCTATAGAAAATTTTTCATATTGAAAATTTTTCTATAGAAAATTTTTCATATTGAAAATTTTTCTATAGAAAATTTTTCATATTGAAAATATTTCTATAGAAAATTTTTCATATTGAAAATTTTTCTATAGAAAATTTTTCATATTGAAAATTTTTCATATTGAAAATTTTTTTATAGAAAATTTTTCAGGTCATATATTTTCATATCGATTTTTTTTTTAAATAAGCATTGAAAGTTCAAAACCTCTAAGGGTCAGTCTATGGTAAAAATTTCTTTATTTTATTTAATAAATTTAAATAATAAAACTTTGTATAACAAACAAAATCCCAAGTTACAAAAAAAAATATATAACAAATTATAACAAATAAACAAAAACATGTAAATCAAAATTTTTGATATACAGGAATTACCTGATTTGCTTCTCGATATTAACAGGGTAAATTAAAGTTACTGGAACATAAATTTTAAGCTCTTAGTAGAAACTACATAAATCGAGGTATTCCTGTACCAACATAGAGTTATTTCATCCACATAAATGTAATTCCTCATAAAGTACCAAAGAAAAGAATTCTTTAGCATACTTTAAGGCTGTATAGAAAATTATCTTCTACTGCATTTACACTAGCACAAAATTATAACTAAAACATACAATAATTAAAGAAAAATTGGCAAACAATATTTTGTTTTAATTTTAAATACTAAATTTTATAGAAATTCCCTAAATTTAAAGTTTAGCCTTAACAATCTGGGTCTGAGTTTGTGCTTTTTGTTGCTCCTCTATACTCAATTCACCTTTAGGCTGCTGCTCCTGGGGCAATAAATTCCCCATGGCAAATATATTTTTAGGATCCAATTGTTTTTTAGTAGCTTTATATAAATTCGCTCCAGTTTGGGTTATCGTCTTCGAATACCATTGTGAACGTATTTTGCCTACACCGTGATGATGCGAAAGAGAACCACCACAGGCCAAAATCTCATCACGAGCCGCATTTTCTATATGTTCAAAAAGTTCGACGGGATTCGAGAAGCCCTTGTAGTTAAATGCAAAATAAAAGTAGACACAGGCACCGGCATCATAGGTTTGAGTGACACGACAGGAAATCGAAAAATGGTGGACACTTCTGGCATGACATTCCTATTAGAGAAAGTTAAATTCGATTAATCTAGTTTCCGTTATGTAGATTAAAGCAACTTACCAGTTCAATACGCCTTTTCACATGTTGACACAGGGTGTAACAGCGATCCCAGGGCACTGAGGTCTCAAACGATTCCGCCACAATATCATACAGCAAGGCCAAATCCTTAAATCATAACACAAATTTTAATTAATCTCAAAGTCCCTTCCAAATTATCTAATCCACAACTTACCCTCATATAGGCTATAACAAAAGTCATTATATAACCCCTTTCACCATTTTGACCACCACCCGAGAAGCCTTTATGTTTCTTAGCTATGGCAATAATCAGGGACTCCTGTCTTTCCACATCTTCCGACTCTCCTTCAAAGAGTAAAGTAGCAGCACATATTCTGGTCAAATCCAAACGCTTTATCATGGTTAGATACTTTTTCTTAAACACATCCATTACATCTTCTTTCCAACTCTTTTCGGGTTTCAAACTCTGACCCATTACAAATTGATTGTTGTCCATTAAACGTACCGAGGCTGGTTGACAACGTCTTTCCGCTACTTCTCGCATAAAGCCTACACCACTCTCGAAATTGGGAAATACCAAGGAATTGTAGCGTTTGACTGGGGGCAAAGGTCTTACTTTTAAAACAACCTCCGTTATGACTCCCAGAGTTCCTTCGGAACCCATTACTACATGATTGAAATCTGGACCACATGAAATTCTAGGTGCCGTGCATTCTCTATCCAAAACACCCGAGGGGGTTACCAACTTCACTCTCACCACCAAATCTTCTATATTGCCATAGACATTTTTCTTCATGCCAGAAGCTCGTGTAGCCACCCAACCTCCCAGGGTAGAAAATTCATAACTATCCGGTTCATGACCCACTGTCAGACCTTCTTTCTTCAAAATTCTCTCCAAATCCTGACCAGCAATACCGGCCTCAAAACAAACCGTTAAATTTTTCCGATTCAACCATAACATACGATTCATTTGCGAGGTGTCCAATATACAAATCATGCGCTGTTCCTTTTGCGGACACGTAGTGGCTCCAGATACTGAAGTTCCACCACCATAGGGTAACACCACCACATTGTGCTTATGAGCCAGGCTCACTAATTGCTCTACCTCTGCATGATTATTGGGCCAGGTAACCAGATCCGGTATTCTCTGGAATTTATTATGAGTCAAATAGTAAATATCGTGTAAAGTTTGACCATGACAGCGTATAAAACGATCTATGCCTTCTAGACTGTAAGAGATTTCAGTTTCGTGCAGTTCTTCCAGAAATTCTCTATTGACGGTGGGCTGTGGATAGTCTTGGGGTAACGTGGGTCTGGCTATGTTATCGTAAACGGTAACATTAAAGGTATTGAGAACCCAGTCGGTGAAATAGGGTAAAGTAGAGCCTTCCAGGGGATATCTATAACAATGGAAAAAAGAAAATTTTAATATGACGAAAATTGAAGTCTTTAGCTTTTCTGTTTCAGTAAAGAAATTAAATTGATTTTTAGATCTTATCATTTTCGTGACCTAAATATTACCCATCAAGGGAACTATGATCTACTTTAACAAGTTTGCTTAGGTTTGTTTACCATTTCAAAGATGATTAGAGATATATTTAAAAGCTGGAAGAAGGGTCGGGTCGGGTCGGGTTTAGGATGCTTTCTATTTCACTAGTCGTAAAGACACTCAAGTTCATTGTCCTCTTACGACCGACTTAACACTTTCAAGTAGTTCATTCTGCTCGCTCGGCCGACTAACCGCCACATCGTAAAGTTTGACGTTTATAAGTCTCTAGTTAACACGGTGACATACGTCAAAAAATTTCCTAAAGTCAAGTTTCCTTAAGAAATCGAGAATTTTCTTATTCAAGTCACGTCGGAGGTAAGATAAGATAAGCATCATTATCTCACCTCCGACGGAAATATAAAGCAACCACGTAGATAGCTTTAGAGATTCTCTAATTATGTTACGAGACATGCAACTCTTTATCAAAACAACTCTAAGTCCTCTGCTGCAATTCGTGGACCTCGAACTGCTTAAGAAACAAAGAGTGTCTCAGAGGAAGTTTAACATAACAAGAACGATATCAGATACTCCATATTTACCACCAGAAAGAAAGGGGTTGTTTTGCTAGGATATCATGGGAATAACTTGGATACAGGATGGTATTCTTTCCATTACAACCATAATTGAGCTAGCATGACTCATGTTTGCGGGACAATTGCTTTTCAGCGTCCGTAGCAACGTCATACTATCAATTATAGTCGAAAGAGACCGAATTTCCATTTAAACGAGACCGAAATTTAGGTTTCCTTTATAAATTAGAGATGAAAAATTCACATCGGTTAAGATGCTTATCTCCTCCCTATTAATAGTAGCGGAGATATCAAGACTATTCTCCAATCACGTTTTAGTAGCTCGATCAAAGATAACCATTTAATGGAGCTCAATATTTCGAGGTTTCATGATGATATTTTAAGACACTTAGCTCTTTTTCAGAACAACTCTAGGTCCTCTGCTCCAAATCATGTATAGTTGTTAGAGTTAAGAAACAAAGGGATTCGCAGAGATTCATGTAAAGTTATGGTTCCTGAACTACTTAAGAGTTATGAAACAAAGAGTTTCTTAGAGCTTCTTTTAATTTCACATCCTTCAATTCGTCTTGAGAAGTTAAGCATATCAAGAACGAGATCCTTTAAACCATATTTACTACATGGAAGAAGGGTGTGCTGCTAGGATATCATGGCAATAAGTTGGAAGGTTCTTCTTTCCAGCCCAAACAAAATTACCCAAACTAAATTAAGCTTCAATTGCTTTAGTGTCTCTAACAACGTCATACAACCTAGGCATCGCAGTCGAAGGAGACTTTTAACCACGAATCTGTTTTCGGAACGAGCTATCGATTTTTACGAACTGGTTAAATGTGATTCTACTGGAGATCATTGAATTAAGTTGGATAGTGAATGTTCTTTTCTTATTCCAATATGCGTTAAGCCATAATGACTCACGTTTGCCCAAAAATTTCCTTTCGACATAATCGAAAGAGATAAGATTCCTAAAATGTTTTCTAGGAGACATGGGTTATGGGTATTACTATTACAACGGGTCGTCGCTTCGAAATTACCTAAGCCATATTTACCGCTTTTTTAGACAAAACATGAGGCAGTGATAAGGCTACTTTCGGCAATACTAAGTCATAAATAATGACTAATGTTTGCCGTTCAATTGCTTCAGCGTCTCTAACATCGTTGAACGAGACTGGGACATGGATAATGCTACGATTCGATTGGATCGGAACTTAGGAGAATGATAATACTTTCGGCAATACTAAGTCACGAGTAATGATACCATGACAACGAATCTTTGCTCCAAAAAGAAAACAGTTCCACACGGCCAGAATAAGGAAGAGTTTTCGCAAAACTGTGAAGTTTTTGTATATGCAATACGAAATGCAGTGAATGCCTCGGCGGAAATGGTATCAAATGTTATAAAGCTTGGAATGAAATCATGTTGATTAAACCTAAGTCTAAAACTTGGTTCAATCAGACTTACAAGCAAGTTTTCAGATCGCGAGTAGAAGCTTTTGGTAGCTGGTGTAATAACCCAAGATCAGCTACTGCTTTGCATCGCAAACAGGTGAGGCATATGTGTGTCGAAGTATTAAGACGTGAATAAGCTCTGTACGAGTAGCATCTTCGTACTAAATTTCTTGCTGCTTTGGGGGGCAGTAAGAGCTTTTGGTCCTTCGTTAAAAGAGTTAAGAATAATGCCGGTTTTACAATTTCTTCACTTTTAAAGGATGACCAAACATTCACACACCCGGTTGAAAAAACTAACCTTTTAGCTGAATTGTTCGCAAATCAACATTAATAAGCCTCCAGGGCCGGATGGCATTCCAGCACTGGTATTGAAGCAGTGCTGTTCGACGCTTGCGAGTCCATTAGCTAACCTTTCCACTGTGTTGGAAAGTTGCTAATGTTACGCCAATTCCTAAAAAGGGAGCGTCTAATAACACTAAAAATTACCGTCCAATGCACTCTCCAAGGTTTTGGAGAGTATGGTGAATCACCATCCGTTCAAGTATCTGGAATCTAACAAGCTACTAAGCGACCGCCAGTACGGATTTCGTAGGTGACGCTCTACGGAAGACCTGCTAGCCTTCCTATCGGAAAAAAGGTGTCATACCATCCACCATTTTGACGAAAGTAAAGTTGTGGCTCTGGATATTTCTAAGGCTTTCGATAGAGTGTGGTATAGGGCACTTTTATCAAAACTTTTTGCTTTTGGTGTCTGCAATAACTTCACTCGATTTATATCGAGCTTCCTTAGAGATCACACTATAAGAGTTGTCGTAGATGGCAATATTTGCAATTATAATCATTTAATTGTAGACTAAGCCTTTTGGAGATTGAGGCTATGAGACAACATATGAACAAAACGTTAAACCTGGATCTTAATACAATCTCCGAATGGAAACGCGCTCGGAAAATACAATGTTATGCATTAACACACAAGCGCACGTCCGATGATCTTGCTTTATCTGTATTTATGGGTGGATAAATATTGAGGAATCAAAAGCTCTTGATGTTCTAGGCATGAGAATTCAGTGTGATGTCCGTTGGACTAGACACATTTTTCAAGTGTCGAAAGAAGCATTTAAGTGCATCGGTTTTCTTAAAGCGGTGTTAAAGATATTTGTCTCCATTTGATCTTCTTACTATTTATAGGTCTTATATCCGACCGAATGGTATACAACTCTCATGTATGGGCCAGTGCTTCAAAATCTAATTTGGGCTTCTCGACTGCCTACAGGAAAGGGCGAAGATGCTTATCGGTGGTAAAAGGGTATCCAACTCTATTGATTCACTGCAGCATCGTCGCAATGTGGGGTGTTCTATCGCTATTACAATGGCATGTATTCTGAAGATATCAGGAATCTAGTTCCTGAAAACCGTGTATCATTGCGGAACACGTGTTTTTCTTCTAGAGCACATCCATTCGTGGTCGACTGGACAGTAGATAGCACAAAGCATTACAGAGAAAATTCGTTCTTTAGCCGTACAATTCGTAGGTGGAACAAACTTCTCGCAATAGTCTTCCCTTCCATATATGATGTAGGAAAATTCAAGTTAAATATTTACAAACACTACTCCCTCTATCCTCCGTCCTATTGCCTATTTTCCTAGTTCCAACGCAATGCTTGGCATGAGTAGGGGTCATCACCTAAGTGTTGGTCCAAGTTAAAAAATAATAATAAGGAAGAAAAGTCCGGAATGCTGCCAGTGTCCCGTCAAGATCCCTTTACATCTTCTTAAGCTTGTCCTATTCAGACCTGTTACTTTTGGTTCCACCAATGTTAACTGCCTTGGTATAGCAGATTAGTCATCTGCCTAGCATACCAGTGGTCCAAAGCTTGAACCCCGGCCAGACCCACTTGAAAATTTAAATTTTCATAAAAAAGCGGTTAGCCTCATAACTCAGCTAGCCACTGGTTATTGAGTATTAGGCTATGTAAAACTTCTCCAACTAATGCAGAGCCGGAGTTAAAACGTAGATCCCTTTTAATGAGCCTAAAAAAGAATCGGTTGCTGCTCATTGTCTGAGAGAAGTACAATTGGAATATTGTATGGGAACTATATATAGACTTATCTTGGTCTATCCCTAATCTCAACTGTGAACACTGACCTCATCGTGGTATCAGCTGGTTAGCTACCTTAACTCCCGTTAAAGTAGTGAGCTAATAATTGCCGCGAGTTCCCCCATGAGAACTATACAAATATGGTTTAGGACGTCGGGCTAGTAATCCACCCCTGGAAAAAACTATTACTATAAAAAAGCTTAAATTATAATTAAAACGGACACCTTATGTGTTGTTTATACAACACAAGCGGCTGACGATTGAGTAAAATTGACGTATATTTTGTTTTTGTTACAATAACAAAACACATGTAAATTTCACTCAATCGTCAGCCGCTTCAGTTATAAAAACCCAACATTAACATCCTAAACTTTGATGGAAAGACCAAGTAGAAGAATATCTTTCACAACTTGGCCTACGAAATTGGAGAATAGCGCAGAAGATCGAAGCGCAGGGAATTCTAAAACATGCTTGGCCTTTGACCTTAACAGGTTATAAATATAGATCATTTTAGTAAGTAAGTCCCGTCAAGATCCATATACATCTTCTTAAGCTTATCCTGTTTAGAACTAGTAGAGTTTTAGTTCCACTAATGCCCAGTTTAGGCTGAAGAGCCCTAGATGTCCTACATGTAGCCATGTCTTTCCATGTCATTGTAGTTTCCGGTTGATCGTATCGCCTTAAATTCGACAATTTTATTTGTTTAAGTGCCTATTCGGAAATGGACTTCATCCCTGAAGATAATTTTTCAAGAAAAATTATGAAATAGAAGTATGTAACCTAATTAATGAAATGGTTACTAATTTGATGGATGTAGCTTCAAGACCTTTGAGGCCCTATGCTCCACTGGGAGTCAAGGATAACAGAAGAAGAAGAAGCTTCAAGAAGATGACAGTTATAAGGTGTCATAATTCCGAAGTCCCTGTTAAAAGACCCTTCACCTAAATCCGAAAACTGTTTAAAATCTTAAGAAATTGGGACCTTTGCTATTAAATTACATACATACAAAAATATTTGTATCTTGGCGGTTGAAAATACATTGAAACGATTGATATATCCTTCAATTCCTTTTTAAATGTCCTTTAAAAATTTATAAACACGTTCTCGTTAACACTTACCTATTACCGCGAAAATGTATGATATTATTTTTGACATAAAACTCTGAATCCTTATAACCCCAGCCATACCACTTAAGGACATCTTGTCTGTAAAAGAATTTCAAAAGGAGTAAAAAAAACAATAAAAATAAATAGGTCAATTTTAAAACATTTTTGCGAACACACACATACAAAGATACAGACATACAATAAAAAAAACAACCCCTCTAAGGAAAGGAGGAAGGAAAAGGATGTAAATAAAAAAAACTTTTTTTTTTTGAAAATGTGTATAAGTTTTGAAATTGGAAAAAAAGCAAAGAGGGGGTGTATTCCTGTTATGTCGAATATTGGTAATTTAAAAATATAATTCAGACTTAAGATAGACTATGATACCAACCTTCTTTTAGGGAAAACCCCATTAACATCCTTTGAAAAACGTTCATCTAAAGTAAAAGAGGTCTTTGTGGCGCCATGGCCATTTCCCTTACTTGAAGGTTTGTCCGCTAGATTTTTTGCCGTTGAGGAGGTTTTATTGTGTTTAATAATCAAATCCTTTTGTGAGTTATCCAAATAATTAATACATTTATTTAAAGAAGCCATTGCTTTATAATTTACTTAAAATTTTTTGTTAAATAATTAAACTTTTTGTTGTACTAAATAAATTTTTAAAGATTCACGTTGATTTTTTTATCGATTTTTTGCCACAACTTTGATTTTTTTCCTCTTTTAAGGATTATTTAAGGATTTTTTTGTAGATTAGCTTTGGATTTTCTTTTTTATTTATTTTATATTAAAAATTAAGGAATTTAGAACAATGTTATTTGATAAATCTATTTAATTATTCATTTCTTTATTAAGTTATTTTATTTAAATTTTATTTTAATTATAATTTTTATTTAGATATTATTTTTCTTTAATTTTTGACAGCTTTCTTTTACAACTTGTCTTTTCCTACTGGCTGACAATAAATATCAAGGGGGTTTATTTCGGTCTGAAATGTTTAATATAGAATGAAATGATGAGGACAAATTAAAACAAAATCACTCATACGCATTCACACACATGCAAACACACACTCACTTCATCAGCTCTCTCTTACACATGTAAAATGTAAGGGAGTAAAAATTGTACTCTTCCAGGGATGGAAAATAGCTTCCCAAGCAAACTTTATAAAAATGTCTTATTTTTCTAGGAAATTTTTCAAAAATTTCTTAATTTTTTAGGAAATTTTTTAAAAATTTATTATTTGAATAGAAAATTTTTTAAAAATTTCTTATTTTTATATAAAATTTTTAAAAAGTTTTTAAAAAATTCCTTATTTTTATAGGAAATTTTCGAAAAATCGGTTATTTTTATAGGCATTTTTGAAAAATTTCTCACAAAAATAAGACATTTTTGAAAAATTTCATACATAAATAAAAAATTTTTGAATAATTTTTTATAAAATTAAGAAATTTTTGAAAAATTTCCTATAAAAACAGAAAGTTTTTGAAATTTTCTTATGAAAATAGTACTTTTTTAAAAAATTTCCTATGAAAATCGTAAATTTTTAAAAAAATTTCTTTTCAAAATAAGAAATTTTTGAAAAATTTCTTATAAAAATAAGAAATTTTTGAAAAATTTCCTATAAAAATAACAAATTTTTCTTCTTATAAAAACAAGAAATTTTTGAAAATTTTCATATAAAAATAAGAAATTTTTGAAAAATTTCTTATAAAAATAAGAAATTTTTGAAAAAATTCTTACAAAAATAAGAAATTTTTGAAAAATTTCTTATAAAAATAAGAAATTTTTGAAAAAATTCTTACAAAAATAAGAAATTTTTGAAAAATTTCTTAAAAAAATAAGAAATTTTTGAAAAATATCTTATAAAAATAAGAAATTTTTGAAAAATTTCTTATAAAAATAAGAAATTTTTGAAAAATTTCTTAAAAAAATAAGAAATTTTTGAAAAATATCTTATAAAAATAAGAAATTTTTGAAAAATTTCTTATAAAAATAAGAAATTTTTGAAAAATTTCTTATAAAAATAAGAAATTTTTGAAAAATTTCTTATAAAAATAAAAATATTTAAAAAAAAATTTCCTATAAAACTAAGAAATTTTTGAAATATTTTCTATAAAAATAAGAAATTTTTGAAAATTTCCTATAAAAATAAGAAATTTTTGAAAAATTTCTTATCAAAATATTCTTATTTTTGAAAAATTTCTTATCAAAATATGAAATTTTTGAAAAATTTCTTATCAAAATAAGAAATTTTTGAAAAATTTCTTATAAAAAATAAGAAATTTTTGAAAAATTTCTTATAAAAAATAAGAAATTTTTGAAAAATTTCTTATAAAAAATAAGAAATTTTTGAAAAATTTCTTATAAAAATAAGATATTTTTAAAAAATTTCTTATTAAAATAAGATATTTTTAAAAAACTTCTTATAAAAACAAGAAATTTTTGAAAAATTATAGATAAAATTAAAAATTATCAAAAAAATTTCTTATAAGAATAAGGAATTTTTTATAAATTTTTTATTAAAATAAGAAATTTTAAAAAAACTTATAAAAATAAGAAATTTTTGGAAAATTTCTTAAAAACATAAGAAATTTTTTAAATATTTCTTATAAAAATAAAAAAATTTTATAAAATAATAAAATGTTTGAAAAATTTCTTATAAAAATAAGAAATTTTTGAAAAACTTTTATAAAAATAATAAATTTTTGAAAAATTCCTCATAAAAATAAGAAATTTAAAAAAAAAATACCTATAAAAATAAAAAAAAAATTGAAAAATTTTCTATAAAAATAAGAAATTTTTGAAATTTCCTATAAAAATAAGAAATTTTTGAAAATTTTCTATTTAAATAAAAACATTTTGAAAAATTTTCTTTAAAAATAAAAACTGTTTCCTAAAAAAATTAGAAATTTTTTAAAAAGTTCTTATTTTATAAGAAAATTTCAGAAATTCTCTTTTTTATAAAAAATTTTTAAATTTTTTTTATTTTTATAAGAAATTTTTCAAAAGTTTTTTATTTTTATAAGAAATTTTTCAAAATTTTCTTATTTTTATAAGAAATTTTTCAAAAATGTCTTATTTTTATAGGAAATTTTTCAAAAATTTCTTATTTTTATATGGAAATTTTTCAAAAATTTCTTATTTTTAGAGAAAATTTTTCAAAAATTTCTTATTTTTATAGGAAATTTTTCAAAAATTTCTTATTTTTATAGGAAATTTTTCAAAAATTTCTAATTTTTATAGGAAATTTTTTTTGAAATTTCTTATTTTTATAAGAAATTTTTCAGAAATTTCTTATTTTTATAAGAAATTTTTCAGAAATTTCTTATTTTTATAAGAAATTTTTCAGAAATTTCTTATTTTTATAAGAAATTTTTCAGAAATTTCTTATTTTTATAAACAAAATTTCAAAAATTTCTTATGTTTGTAAGAAATTTTTCAAAAATGTCTTATTTTTATAGGAAATTTTTCAAAATTTTCTTATTTTTATATGCAAATTCTTCAAAATTTCTTATTTTTATAAGAAATTTTTCAAAAATTTCTTTTTTTTACAGGAAATTTTTCAAAAATTTCTTATTTTTATAGGAAAATTTTCAAAACTTTCTTATTTTTATAGGAAATTTTTCAAAAATTTCTTATTTTTATAGAAAATTTTTCAAAAGTTTCTTATTTGTACAGGAAATTTTTCAAAAATTTTAATTTTTTTAAATGTATTAATTTTTATAGCAAATTTTTTAAAAATTTCTTTTTTTATAAGAAATTTTTCAAAAATTTATTTTTTTTATAAGAAATTTTAAAAAAAAATTTCTTATTTTTGTAAGAAATTTTTCAAAATTTTTCAAAAATTTCTTATTTTTATAGGAAATTTTTCAAAAATTTCTTATTTTTATAGAAAAATTTATAAAAAATTTCTTATTTTTATAGAAAAAATTATACAAAAATTCATATTTTTATAAGAAATTTTTCAAAAATTTCTTGTTTTTATAGGAAATTTTTCAAAAGTTTATTATTTTTATAGGAATTTTTTTTTAAAATTTCTTATTTTTATAAGAAATTTTTCAAAAATTAGGATAAAATTAAAAAACAGTACAATTGTACCACATTTTCCATCCCTGTAATATAACTGTTAAAATATTAAAAGGAAGTGAGAGAAGAACAAAAGAAATACCGTTAATTAAAATGCAATTCTGAGCGAAATTGTTAGTTTTGTTCTATTTTAATTAAAAAAGAGGGAGAATAACAAAACAAGTACCGTCAATAAGAATGCAATTATCAGCAAAACTCTTGGTATTACTCCACTTTAATTAAATCTCTTAGAAAGTTTAGTTTTGGTTTTGCTTTAATATTTTTTAGAAAATAATTCTTATCCCTAATTCTTGTTAACCGGGAGAGACAGAGAGTACTATTTTTGTTTTGGTTCTTATTCTTTGCGCGCGCATTGGTTTCTCGCCATAATTTGGACTTTTTACACAATTTTCGCCGGCATGTAGTGCTTAGTTTCTTTTTGTTTACTGCACGTTTCAGAAAATGCAATAATCATATGGCATATATTAACCCTTAAGACCCTTTTCATAAAAAGGCAAAGAACTTTAAAGTAGACAACTATAAACGCACTTTGAAGTTGTTTTTATGTTAACATACATACATATTAAAAAAAGGAAATTGTATTTAACTTTTGTGGACTTTCTTTAGAATATTATACATAAATTATGTACTTAATTTCATCATCTCTTAAAAGGAGTCATATAAAATGTTTGTGTTTTTAGGGTTAATTTCTAGCGTTTTTTCAAATTCATGAATGACATTTGTGAATGTCCATCATTAAATGATTTGAGTGTGTGTTTGTGTCAGTAAACAAGAAAAATGTCATATGGTACTCTAATTACAGGGATGGAAGTTGAACTACTATTATAATTTAGCAGATCATTTTTCTCTCATTCAAAAACTGCTTAACACGATTTAATAAAAAGTTTTAAAGCTGAAGGGCTTTATAGAATCGTGAGCTTGATTTAATAAACGTTTGCTAAATATATAAATAGTTTCGATATATTTAATTTCGCACACAGTTTTTAACAAAAAAAGGAGTTTTTTTAAGAACAAAGTTGAAGTCAAATTTCAAAATTTCAATACAACGAATGGAATAATTGTTTACCTATCTATTATATAAATTTGTTATGTCAATAATATTTCTAAATAAAATACTATTAAATAAATATTTTTATAACCTGTAAAAATTAGCAAGTACTCAATTATAAAACACAAAAAGGCTATAATCAAATAAAAAAATGTATATTTGCAATTTAAATATTTAAAAATTTTAAATATGCAAATATCGGAAAATATTATCATCAAAGAATTATTTAACTGCATTAAAATAAAAGTTGACACACGATTTATATTCATATATCAAATTTATATTCATATATATTTTAAAGGTAACAGAGAAAGTATTTAACTAGGCGTTCGGTCCAAATTATATCCAACAAAAACACCACTCGAGAAAACCACGAAAAGCACTTAAATGCTTTTAAAAATAAGAAATTTTTAAAAAATTTCTTACTTTTATAGAATTTTTTTTTTAATTTCTTTTTTTTTTCAAAAATTTCTTATTTTTATAAGAAATTTTTCAAGAAATTCTTATTCTTATAAGAATTTTTTCAAAAATTTCTTACTTTTATAGAAAATTTTAAAAAATTTCTTATTTTTATAATAAAATTTTTCAAAAATTTCTTATTTATATAAGAAAATTTTTCAAAAATTTCTTATTTTTATAAAAATAATTTTCAAAAATGTCTTATTTTTATAAGAAATTTTTCAAAAATTTCTTATTTTTAAAAGAAATTTCTCAAAAAATCTTATTTTTATAAGAACTTTTTCAAAAATTTCTTATTTTTATAAGAACTTTTTCAAAAATTTCTTATTTCTATAAGATATTTTTCAAAAATTTCTTATTTTTATAAGAACTTTTTCAAAAATTTCTTATTTTTATAAGAATTTTTTCAAAAATTTCTTATTTTTATAAGATATTTTTCAAAAATTTCTTATTTTTATGAGAAAATTTTCAAAAATTTCTTATTTTTTTAAAGAAATTTTTAAAAAATTTCTTAGTTTTTTAAAGAATTTTTTCAAAAATTTACTATTTTTATAGGAAATTTTTCAAAAATTTTCCAATAGTTATAGGAAATTTTTTAAAAATTTCATATTTTTATAGGAAATTTTTCAAAATTTTTTTATAAGAAATTTTTCAAAAATTTTTATTAGAAATTTTTCAAAAATTTATTATTAGAAATTTTTCAAAAATTTATTATTAGAAATTTTTCAAAAATTTCTTATCTTCACAAGAAATTTTTCAAGAATTTATTATAAAGATAAGAAATTTTTGAAAAATAAAATTCTTATCTTTATAAGAAATTTTTAAAAAACTTCTTATTTTTATAAGAAATTTTTCAAAAATTTCTAATTTCTATAGCAAATTTCTCTTATAGAGAATTTTTAAAGAATTTCTAAAAAATTCATAGTTTTTTAAAATTTTTTTTTTTAAATTTCTTATTTTTATAGGAAATTCTTCAAAAAATTCCCATTTTTATAGGAAAAATTTCCTATTTGTATAGGAAATTTTTCAAAAATTTCCTATTTTTATAGGAAATTTTTCAAAAATTTCCTATTTTTATAGGAAATTTTTCAAAAATTTCCTATTTTTATAGGAAATTTTTCAAAAATTTCCTATTTTTATAGGAAATTTTTCAAAAATTTCCTATTTTTATAGGAAATTTTTCAAAAATTTCCTATTTTTATAGGAAATTTTTCAAAAATTTCCTATTTTTATAGGAAATTTTTCAAAAATTTCCTATTTTTATAGGAAATTTTTCAAAAATTTCCTATTTTTATAGGAAATTTTTCAAAAATTTCCTATTTTTATAGGAAATTTTTCAAAAATTTCCTATTTTTATAGGAAATTTTTCAAAAATTTCCTATTTTTATAGGAAATTTTTCAAAAATTTCCTATTTTTATAGGAAATTTTTCAAAAATTTCCTATTTTTATAGGAAATTTTTCAAAAATTTCCTATTTTTATAGGAAATTTTTCAAAAATTTCCTATTTTTATAGGAAATTTTTCAAAAATTTCCTATTTTTATAGGAAATTTTTCAAAAATTTCCTATTTTTATAGGAAATTTTTCAAAAATTTCCTATTTTTATATGAAATTTTTCAAAAATTTCCTATTTTTATAGGAAATTTTTCAAAAATTTCCTATTTTTATACGAAATTTTTCAAAAATTTCCTATTTTTATAGGAAATTTTTCAAAAATTTCTTTTTTTTATAGGAAATTTTTCAAAAATTTCCTATTTTTATAGGAAATTTTTCAAAAATTTCCTATTTTTATAGGAAATTTTTCAAAAATTTCCTATTTTTATAAGAAATTTTTCAAAAATTTCCTATTTTTATAGGAAATTTTTCAAAAATTTCCTATTTTTATAGGAAATTTTTCAAAAATTTCCTATTTTTATAGGAAATTTTTCAAAAATTTCCTATTTTTATAGGAAATTTTTCAAAAATTTCCTATTTTTATAGGAAATTTTTCAAAAATTTCCTATTTTTATAGGAAATTTTTCAAAAATTTCCTATTTTTATAGGATTTTTTCTCAAAAATTGTGTATTTTTATAGGAAATTTTTCAATAATTTCGTATTTTTATAAGAATTTTTTTTTAAATTTTCTACTTTTATAGGAATTTTTTTTTTAATTTTCTACTTTTATAGGAAATTTTTCAAAAATTTCTTTTTTTTATGGCAAATTTTTAAAAATTTGTTATTTTTATTGCAAATTTTTCAAATTTTTATTAGTTTTATAGGAAAATTTTCAAAAATTTTGTATTTTTTATTTTTTAAAAATTTCTTATTTTGATAGGAATTTTGCAAAAATTTCTTATGTTTAAAATTTCTCAAAAATTTCTTATTTTGATAGAAAATTTTTCAAAAATTTCTTATTTTTATTTCTATGTTTTCAAAAATGTCTTTTTTTATCGTGTTGAAAATTGTCATTTTCCATCCCTGCCTACATGTTACGCCAGTGACAATTTCTTCAAAATATTTTCTCACTCAAAGGAGAGAATATGAGTGATTGTTTTGGGGTGGTAAAATATGTTACAATAAAACACTCCAAATTTATAAATTCCATCTGGGAATTTGAAAACATGTGTAAAGTTTATAAATTATTTACAAAACAGAAAATGAAAAATAAATTGTTATAAATATTTAATTACAGAAAAGGATAACTTGTAATAACACTTTTTCAAAAAATAATAATTGGAAATGATTATAATTTTTTTTTTAAATAAAACACGCGATATTTTGAGTTTAATTTAGAACTTTAGCAATTTTGTTTTAAACATATTTTTAGCTTTTTTAATTGATATAAAACATTTTGATTATTTTGTTATATTTCAAATATTAAAGGTTGTATTTAAGTTTTAAATTTCAATTTTGTATTTAAGTTTAAATTTCAATACTTTAAGTTTAAATTTTCATACTAGACGATTTAAAACAAATAACCGTTTGTATCTTCAGTCGCTAACGCGCAAATTACTACTGATTTCAAATGATTTCCAACAAAATTTTAATTTTACAAAACTGCATCATCCATCTCTAAGTACTTCAAAAATATTATTTCATCTTATTTGAATTTGAAATTGTTTATTTATTTGACATTTTAGTTACATCTCGTTAATATTTAGCAAATGCCTTGCAAATTTAAAAATTTTTTTATTTGTTTAAATTTTTTTTAATAAAATCAATAAACTTCCTAGCAAATAATATTTTAGCAAAACAAATATAATTGAGGAACTTAGTTTTGAAAAAAAAAGGTATTGAAAACGAAATATTTTTTAAAACGAAAATTTTAACTTTGTAAGAAAAATGTTAAATTTTGTAATCATTGTTTAAATTTAGCTGTGATTTTTTACAGCCTTTTTATATTATTTATTAAATACAAACTAATTGTTTAACTTTTTACAAATGTCTTACACGTTAAATAAATATTTTATTTGAAAGAAGAAAAAAATTTGCAGTTCAGACTTAAATTTAAACAAAAAAGTGTTAATTATTGGTTGACATTTGAAAGCTTTTGCAAATTAATATGACTTAAAGCGTGAAGTAGACTTTTGTTCCCTTTCCAAGATAATTCAAATAAAACAACAAAATAATAAGGAAAATTTTTCTATATAAAAAAAATTTTTTAACGAAAATTTTTCTATATAAAAAAATTTTTTAACGAAAATTTTTCTATATAAAAAAATTTTTTAACGAAAATTTTTCTATATAAAAAAATTTTTTAACGAAAATTTTTCTATATAAAAAAATTTTTTAACGAAAATTTTTCTATATAAAAAATTTTTTAACGAAAATTTTTCTATATAAAAAAATTTTTTAACGAAAATTTTTCTATATAAAAAAATTTTTTAACGAAAATTTTTCTATATAAAAAAATTTTTTAACGAAAATTTTTCTATATAAAAAAATTTTTTAACGAAAATTTTTCTATATAAAAAAATTTTTCTATATAAAAATATTTTTTAACGAAAATTTTTCTACATAAAAAAATTTTTTAACGAAAATTTTTCTATAGAAAAATTTGTTTAATTAAAATTTTTCTATAGAAAATTTTTTTTAACGAAAATTTTTCTATAGAAAAATTTTTTTAACGAAAATTTTTCTATAGAAAAATTTTTTTAACGAAAATTTTTCTATAGAAAAATTTTTTTAACGAAAATTTTTCTATAGAAAAATTTTTTTAACGAAAATTTTTCTATAGAAAAATTTTTTTAACGAAAATTTTTCTACAGAAAAATTTTTTTAACGAAAATTTTTCTATAGAAAAATTTTTTTAACGAAAATTTTTCTATAGAAAAATTTTTTTAACGAAAATTTTTCTATAGAAAAATTTTTTTAATGAAAATTTTTCTATAGAAAAATTTTTTAACGAAAATTTTTCTATAGAAAAATTTTTTTAACGAAAATTTTTCTATAGAAAAATTTTTTTAACGAAAATTTTTCTATAGAAAAATTTTTTTAACGAAAATGTTTCTATAGAAAAATTTTCTTAACGAAAATTTTTCTATAGAAAAGATTTTTTAACGAAAATTTTTCTATAGAAAAGATTTTTTAACGAAAATTTTTCTATGGAAAAAATTTTTAACGAAAATTTTTCGATAGAAAAAATTTTGTAACGAAAATTTTTCTATAGAAAAAATTTTTTAACGAAAATTTTTTTATAGAAAAAATTTTTTAACGAAAATTTTTCTATAGAAAAAGTTTTTTAACGAAAATTTTTCTATTGAAAAATTTTTTTAACGAAAACTTTTCATTAGAAAAAATTTTTTAACGAAAATTTTTCTATATAAAAAAAATTTTAACGAAAATTTTTCTCTAGAAAATTTTTTTAATGAAAACTTTTCTCTAGAAAATTTTTTTAACGAAAATTTTTTTCTAGAAAAATTTTTTAACGAAAATTTTTCTCTAGAAAAATTTTTTTAACGAAAATTTTTCTCTAGAAAAGTTTTTAACCAAAATTCTCTTGAAAAATTTTTTTATAGAAACATTTTTTTACGAAAATTTTTCTATAGAAAAATTGTTTAACGAAAAATTTAACAAAAGTTAATACCATAAACAAAGACTAGGCGCAGGAGAGGTTAATACTCTGTCTCGTTAAAAAGGGCACAAAAGCTCTGGTTTGATCATTGTACGGTCCTGAAAACGGTCCTTAGTGCCAACACTGGTGGTGAGAGTGGGAATGAATACCACCATAGGTGGAAAGGGTATTATAAGTTTGTCCTGATGTATGTAACGCATAGAAATATTTGTCTTAGATCACTCACCTTTTAGTATACCAATAGACTTAGAATCACTTCCTGATTCCGATTTAAGGATGTCAGTCCGTCCGACCGTCCGTCTGGCTGGGCCACCAATTCTAAAGATAATTTGATCAAATTTGACACATATAATTTTTTTGATAGTGGGACCATGACTTTTGAATTTCTTTAAAATTAGTCCATTATTTATGGTACCTCCCATAGGTCCCACTTCCCGTAAATGATATTTGAGCCACAAAATCATAAAATTGAAAACAACTACTGCTTATGTGAACCAAAATCGCTGTACCAAATTTTGTTGAAATCGGTCCACATTTGACCATAGCTCCCATACAAACTCTGCTATCTTAACAAAAATCACTGGAACACTCGTAAATCTGATAATGGCAATTTTTAGTTCGTTTTTTGTATACATACATAATTTTCGTAAAAACTGTAATTAATTTGCTAAATTTCAAGATAAGCGGTCCACATTTGACCTAGACCTCATATAAGTCGAAATGACGGAAACAGCTTAAATATATAAGTCTTGAGAAAAGGTTAGTATGATTTCAAAATATAACAAATATTTGTCTCTTTACACTTAAAAGAGCACCTTTGACCTTAGTGATGAAGGGTATCGTATGGTCGGGCTTGACCGACTGTAGCACTTTCTTACTTGTTTTTATTTAACTGTTTTTTTTTTGCTTTTGTACTTTTAACTTTTTTGACTTATTTTGCACATTTATTTTTTTTAAGTTTTATTAAATAAAATCTTATTTTGTATTTATTTCTTAATTTTTCTTTTCATTTAATTATAATTTTTATATTACATAAAAGTTTTGTGATATATCATAGATACTGGACCGACCGTTTGAAGAACTCAACTCGGACACATGTGGACGGGACGAAAAATAATTCACTACTCTTGTTTTTTGAAAGAAAAACATATTTAAATATAAAATTGTTCAAATAAAAACAACTTTATATCGATTATACATCCACTAAAAGAACTATACATATGTACCTATCTCCCTTCTATGTTGAGAAAGACTCAAGTCGTCTAAAATTCCCATGAGGGTTAAAAATATCTTTCACTGCCATATGAAAAAAAGCAAAAGATTTTAGATCTATAATATTTATTTACCAGGAAACTGTAGAGCAGACCTTACAAATTTCAGATGACCAAGAATCTGTTGTTGCCTCTTTCCACCTGCAAGCTTACACTGCGCGAAAGAGTATGTAATTCAGGAAATAATAGGTAGGCTGTCTGTCCGAGATTGTATACAAATGTGATCATGTTTATGTATAAATCGTTCTCTATCATGATCCGACATTTCCTTATTTGTGTCCATCATGACTTCACAATGTCTCATTAGAGGGCGAGGTGACTAGGAGAAGACTGTAAAACATATTTTCTTCACATAAGTAAGTCTAATCACCGGGCTGTCACACTAGCCTATCGCAAGATTACTTAAATTTATTGATTAAAGGCAACATTCAATTGACTAGACACTGTCCGATTGGAAGGGCGAGGTGACTAGGAAAATACTACAAAACATCTTTTCTGCGCGTAAGTACGTGTGCCGAATCTTACATACCGAGGGTGCAGCTAATTCAAAATGTGGACCAAATTTGAACAAATATGTTGCGCTAGTTGGTATTGTTGATCAAATCTTTGGACTAAATTCGGTTGTAGTAAATTTATAGTTCCACATTTAAAACACCAAAGTGGTTTCCCTGGTGTATAGGTTAGGTTAAGTAGGAGGCTGACCACGGAGTCCGTGTCACTTGGGTCCAAGGATGTGGTTCCTTTGTTTCCTGCAGGGTTGAAAGAAAAAATATATAAAAAGGCTCAGCTACGAATATTCGAGATTTCTGATAGATCGTGCAGAAACGGGAAGAAGATGAAGAGCCCTAAAGTCAGCAAGGGATGGGCAGTGACAGAGGAGATGAGTGATAGTTTTTTCCTCCTCAACTTTGTGATAACTTCTGCAGCAGTCATTGCGAATGTTGATGTTCGAGGTTTCTGATAGATCGTGCAGAAACAGGAAGCCCAGATAAAGATCCAGGGGAGAAAGAAAAAATATATAAAAAGGCTCAGCTACGAATGTTGATGTTCGAGATTTCTGATAGATAGTGCAGAAACGGGAAGAAGATAAAGAGCCCTAATGTCAGCAAAGGCAGAGCAGTGACAAAGGAGATGAGTGATAGTTTCTTCCTCCTCAACGTTGTGACTAACTTCTGCAATAGTCATTACTTTGAAGATTAAGCCTTCTAATATGTAAACCTATTTAATAGTGTCCTGTGAATACTGATATGGCGCGGAAAGGTGACAAAGATTGCAGTCCTTGGTCAGAATCCTAAGGTTTCCGTGTTGTTCCGGTACGAAGAACCGACTGGCGTGGGAACGTGATGCATTGCTGTGACTGCTTACCCAGAATAGTTCAATGTTAGAATGTCTCGGCATCTCATTTATGGATGCCCGGCAATCATGGGTAAGAACGAATGTCGTATTGATAAAAAGTGGATGGCGGCAGACTATCCGTACAGAAACAAATATCGCTGAATTATTCGGTGGTACATAAGCCACTTGAGCTCAGATTTCAGCCTGAAGAATACTACAGTGTTTTGAAAGCTTGAAATTTATTTTCTTAACCACATCAATTTTCCATTTAGACCCATCCGTGAATATCTCCGGGGTCCCATCTCTGGAATCGATTTGAGTCCCCGAGATATCAACAGAGGTGAATTGATGGAATAGGGGAATGGAAATGCAGTAAACGATGTTGTAAGGGAAGTTAGTAAGTTAATTCAGAATGCGGGAGTGGCCTTAAGATGTGGCCTGGTATTTACTTTGCACAAAATTTGGTCTTATGACCGGGTATAGTTTCAAATAAATAAGCTGTTGAATACTTTTTGTTGTGCTGATAGTAATACTGCAAGTCTATTAATTTTGTTAGGAGTTCCTAATGCTTCCACCGTATACAAAGTCTGGACTTAACATTGACTGATAGCTGTATTATTTCTGGACTTAACATTGACTGATAGCTGTATTATTTCGTAGGTACAATCTTAATATGACGGGTTATCCATTTTGAGGTTTCAAAAGTGAACGTAAATAAAACACCACAAGACCACCATGCGAACTATTGCAAGCATTGATTCTTTTGAGGTAATTTTCGACCACTTTCAAGAGTTAAAGGTTTAAATGTGCCAGGTAATATCACCACGACGAAAATTACACGGCCAGGAAATGTCTCTTGCAATAAAGCCATATTCGCTCGAGTTGTGTGGCATGTGGCACCGTCTTGTTGAAACCACATATTCTCCAAGTCGTTATCATATGACCATAACGCTCCGAATTCACGGTGACAGTCGTTACATCGCCGTTTTCGAAGAAGTAATGTCCAATCACACCTTGTTTATTTAGATACCCACCGAGTGAGAAATGTGCTTCATCGCTGAAGAAAATTTTGTTCGAAAAATCGCCGTCCACCGCCTGTTGTTCAAGCACCCATTCCACATATCTATGACGTTGTGAATGGTCAGCTGGCTTTAGTTGTGTGAGCTGGACTTTATATGGATGTAGGTGTAGGTCTATATGCGTTGTGTGATTCTTAAGCGATCCATTTTCGTCAATGTTAGACTTTCAACTGAAAAGAAAAAAAAATGGTTTAGCAACTTAGTTTAACAGATGTCGAATTCCAGTCCTTTACTTTTGAAACCACGAAATGGATAACCCTTTACTAAATCTTTTTGAAGATATAAAAAGGATATATGTAAATATATTATACGCCGGCTGGTATTTATATTATACACCGGCTGGTATTTATCTAAAGCTTATTTAGTGGCCATAGCTGTCATAGTTTATAATTTAATAACTTTTAACAGGCGTTTGTGGCATTTTAGTGGTTTCCGGTAGTGTTTTTTTATGAAAGCTATACTCAAATATGGATCGATTCCTATAAAATTTGATATACTAACCAATAGTTGCATAAAACTTCTCTGTTCTAAATTAAGTTGCCATATCTACTACAATTGGATTTAATTTATCAGCATTTATGTGATTCCCGGGGCTGGGTTATATTGGAAAATTTTATTCCTCTAACTCGTTTCGTTTGGTGGGTATAAAAATCTTTAATTTTAAGTTAAGTACGAGGCCATTTGCAATATGATTTTTTATATGTAAATCTATGTGATTTTTTAACCCTATTTTCGACACGGTACCCCTAAATGCTACAAAGGAAAAACGTTAACCGTTAATTTAACAAAACTCTATAGTGTTTACTCAACACAGCTCCAGCTGTGTTTACATTTTGGGCACATGTTTTTAATTTGACATTTCTCACAACAACAAAAAACGTAAACATTTAACAACAAGTTCATAATTTTGCTAGAATATTCACTGTTTTTCTTCAAAAACGTTAATAATTCCATTAATTTATAAATAAAATCTACTACAAAATGATCAGTGAGGAAGAAGTTGCCAAAAAAGAATGGACCGAACAGGAACGCCTAGAATTAGCGGCCAAGTTGGACGCTGACTTGGATGCTTTCATAGATAGTTTGGAAAAGAAGCGCTATGAAGAAGGTTGGCCAGAAGATAGATGGCAGGAGGTAGGAAACTAATAACTTTTAATAAATAAAGATTATTAAAATTATTTTGTTCTAGGAAATGGATAAACATCCCTTCTTCATGAAGAAAGCTCCCCAGCCTGGCGACGAAGTCCATCCCATGTTTGAGGGCTTGCAAAAGCTTAAATATGATCCGGAAGAAAATACGGCTGAAGATTTAGCTTTAAACTACAAAGAAGATGGTAATTTCTATATGAAACATAAAAAGTTTCGCATGGCTATTTACAGTTTCAGTGAGGGACTCAAGGCGAAATGTGAAAAGCCCGAAGTTCAGTCAGTTCTGTACAATAATCGTTCGGCGGCTCATTTCTTTTTAAAGAATTATAGGTAATTTTTCAAATAATAAATTCAAATATTGATTTTAATATTGAACTTTGCCCTACAGGTCATCCCTAGCTGATGCCCAAAAGGCCCTGGAATACAAACCCGATTATGCGAAAGCACGCTGGCGTGCTGCTCAATGTGCTTTTGAGCTAGAACGTTTTGAAGTCTGCTCGCAACTATGTGATGAAATTCTAGAAAATGATGCTGAAGACAAAAATGCCCAAGAGCTATTAAAGAAAAACAAATCAAGGAAATTGGAAAAAGAGCGTAATGAACGTAAGGAATTGGCAGAGAAGAAGAGAAAAACTGAACGTTATCTGAGACTGTGCAATGCTCTGGAGGAACGTAAAGTAAAATTTGATGACCAGAGGCCGGGAAAACAAAATATTACAGAAGAATTGTTGAAACCTAAATTCCTACCCTTAGAAGATTATCCCGTGCACGTGGATACTGACAATAAGACACTGATATGGCCTGCTGCCTTTTCTTATCCTGAATTTTTATACAGTGATTTCCAGCAACAGTTGTCCGAAGATGCTACGTAAGTTTTAATTCAAAATATTCAATTTAGTGCCTGAACATTTATAACATATAAATTTTAGTATGTCCGATGTTATTGATTCCTTATTTGCTGAACCTTTACCCATGGATAAAACTAACAGCTATAGTCCTGATACTGTAAATGTTTATTATGAAAATCGTAAAGTCGGCTGTGTTCACAAAGTTGATGTACAGAAAACTATTAAGGAAATTGTGATGGAAAAAAGGTAATATAAAAAATAATTTAAATGGGTTTTACACTATGACTTTTTCCATAATCCTAGAAAATGTTATGTCGTAAAACCTCTTTTAGTTTTAACTTTTCATATCTACTAAATAATCAAAGAAAAAGTCTTGGTGTCAAACCCCTTTTGTTCCATGTTTTTAATCTAAATTCTCTTTTAATTTTAGCTTTTTTGTTACCGGAGGATCTTTACTATTTTATATTGTACCTAAAGATTCAAGAGTGGAACAAGAATTTATTCACCAGGAAAGAAGATGTTTTCTTAAATAGAATTAAAGCTCAAAGCAAATTAAAGTTCTTTGTATGTTGTTTTTTAACTTTTTTAGGACTTTTTGATTTTTCAACTATTTTATCCTTAAGTTAATATTTTTATAAAGTCGTCCTTTATCTTCTAAGGTCATTATATAGCGAAATACAATATATAAAAAGTATTTGAAAAGTTATCTATCTTTCTAAATATATCTGTTTGTTTTTAGATGTTCTTTTTTAAAAATAGTTTTAGTAGGTTTTGCACTATATAAGGAATATTGCTAATTTGGAAGCAATTAACAAATATTTGGAAGCAATTAATAATATTTCCAATAAAGTAAATGGTAAAAAAACAGAACTTTTATTCAAAATATCTTAACGGCTGCTTGGAATTAAAATCTTAAGAGGTATTTAAAATTTAAACATTTTAAACTTGATTTTTAATTTTTTTCTATTCTTGTTACAGATTTCATAATAAATGCTTGTCTGGCAGCCTCCATTAAGTGAGGAGTAATTTCTGTTTACCAGACTCAACGAAGATTAATGAAAAGTCTTCTTTACAACAGCAATTTCTTCTTGTTCTCAATAAAAACAAAGTGAATTGACTCTAAAAGTTAATATTCAAAAATATAGGTATAGTTTTAGTTTGGAAGTCTGTCAATTAGAGTTTTGGATAAAACTAATCAATCACACCTATCGAGAATGTCATCTCTTATGGGAATCGTGTTCCTAAAACTTTTTACTTGTATGTTCTACAGTATAAAAAAGTTTTGGGGACGATTCCCAATGGAAGTGATATTCGCGAAAGGGGTAAATATTGTATATTTTAAGCAACGTGTAAACTGCCGGACCTAAGTTACAGTTACAAAAGAATATTTTAAATTTACTCATATTTTTAATATAGTTATCAAAATACATTAAAATTAGATAAGTGAGTCGAGAGATCAACATTTTCCAATTGACTCCTAAAGTGCAATTGGTGATATAAGGGAATACAACAGACCTAATAAACCTTAAAAAAAGAGGAACTAGATAGAAAATGGATCTAAATAATTCAACTTCTTTTTCCGATTAAAATTAAATTAAAATTCTAAATTGCATAAAAAGATTTTAAATATTTTTGTTTTACCAAAAAAAATTTTTGAAAGCATTTTTCTTTATTATATTTTTCCATACAAAGTTTATAATAGATTTATTTATATATGTATAAAATATTTATAATTTTGTTATCATTAATATAGGTACAACAACTAAGCAAAATCGCGTTTATATAGTAATATTTTAGATTTTATTTTATGTATATTAAAAAAAGCCTCATTCTATTAGTTTAAATATAAACTAATATTTTTCTTATATTTGACAAAAGCAAAAAATATATTCTTTTTAATTTTTTTAAATTTGGTGGTAATCATTATTGTATTCGAGAATCTTTGTTTTATATAAGTCTTGAGTTTTTTTAATATTAAGCATTGATTTTGTTAAAATAATACTGATTTTTCTTTAATTTTATGAATTTCATTTTTGATTTAAAATATATCGTTGATTTTTTAAATTTATTTTATTAAAATTTCAGTTTGATATGTTTTGTATAGAGTATAAAAAAAGGATTTTAATATAAAATTTTAGAAATTTAGCAACAAAAAATTTAATTATCTAGTTTAACAAGCAGTTTTTTTTTTTAATAGTTAACAACAATTTTAAAATTTATAAGAACTTAACTAAAATTTTTTTAATAATTGAGCTTAAGTTTCCGAACATTGTAATTTAGTTAAAAGTTGAGTAGTATATATTTCGAGTATCTATAGAGTTTTAGTAGAACATTAAACAACCAAGTTTTCAAAGGTTTAATAGTTATTTGAACACAATATTTTGCAGGCTATAATATTTTGCTTAATTTATATTAAATAACTTTTTTGAAAGAATTAAAAGTTATTTGTTTATAAATTTGTTTTTAGTAATAGGCAGGCAGTTTTTGAAAGCATTTTTTTAGCATTTTAGATATGTTCGATATAATAATTATAATTTAATATTTGATTATCTTTTGAATAATTGACCTAAAATTTAAATTTGCTTAAAACTGATTTAAAAGATAAAAATATTTTTTTCAGTTAAAACAAAAATTTATTTTAAATAAAAACAATAAACTAAAAATAAATTACAAAAAATTAAAAAGTATTTTACAGTTTTAGATATTTTTTTAAAAAAATTAAAGCTAGTTATTATGAGTTTTGGAAAAAATAGGCTAAAAAGACTTAAAGGCTTAAGAAACGCAATTTTAAAACCAAAAAAGAATTTTGGATTAGGGTAAATAATTTTAAATTTAGTGAATATCCCAAATAACAAATGTTATCACTAGCAATTCTTTTTTCGAAACGAAAGTTTCACATTTTTCAAATTTCACATTTTACAAATTTTTTATTTAAAAGGGAACGTAATCAAATTAAGACAAGAAATTACTACAGTCGTTTAAGACCGACTATTTAATACCGTTCACCACTTAGATTAAATAACACAAAGTATCAACTCAAAACTAGTCAAGTCGTGTTGATTAGCTATCATCAGCTTGTCAGCTACATATGGGATAAGACTTTGCTGGGTTCCTGGTCATTGCGACATCGAAGGCAATGAAACTGCTGACGAAATCGCAAGACATGGCTCGAGCCAGGAACTGATGCACCACCTATATGTCACCTTTCTTTATGGGCATCAAGTCTTGGATCGGCGAGGAAACAGCTAAAAACTGACATAACTTGGCCACTTGCACAATATCTAGAACCTTATGGCCAGACTTAAATAGACGCAAGACCAAGTTCTTGATAGGTCTCAGCAGAACCAGTCTTAGGAAATTCATAGGTTTTCTAACTGGCTATTGCGCCCTGAATTCTAGGCTAAATAAATGGGATGGAGCAATTCAGGACATTTTCAGACTATTCTCGGACGCGGATTCGTTCGAAACGGCCGAGCACATTCTCTGACATTGTTATATGCTCCAAAACCAGAGACTTACATTTCTAGGTAATAGATTCCATGAGGAACTGGGCGACAGTGCGAACAGACTGACGTTGTAGGTTTTATATTAGGACTCAGATGGCTTAGATAGACAGGTCTCTTTCCCTAGGGAACCATTTTAGATAACACTTCCAGTAAATAACGATACTCCGCTATCGTTATTTACTTTCAGAAAAGATCACAATGGACTCCCAGGTCTCCCCTGGCATTACCTTTTCAACCTAACCTATTATGCGAAACAAAAGTTATCGCTAGCAAATCTTTTTTCGAAACGACGGTTTCACATTTTACAAAATTTTTCGTTAAATATAAACCAAAAACAGTTGTTATAGTCGCCCAACACCTACTATTTGATGCATATCAAGACTTTAGTTAAATATGGACCTTATATTAACAAATTTACAAGTTTTTTTTTTCTCTCTTAGAGATATATTTGTGCTAAATTTTCCGATCACAGCAACAATTTATTTAAGTATATTTAAGTAAAAAGCTGTGTAAAAAGAAAATCAAATAGGACAGAGTTAAATTTTTAATAAATCAGAACAGCTAAAAACTTTAAGCTCAATGAAACTAAAAAGAACTAGAGCTGGAGAAGTAGAGGCTCAAACTCAATTTCGATAAGGCAGTCCTATGGGATTTAACCCAAATAATAAGATTTGATTCAGAATATAGGGATCATCCTTAAAGGAACAAAGAAATATCTTAGTTAAAATTAAATTATCTTTAATATTGCGACTACTTCATTGATAACAAGTTAATATGAAAAGCCAGCACAGGAAACCGAAGAGACATTAAATCGATTGGAATACTATAATATACTAAAACCAATATACCCTGAAGTGGTGAACTACATGACGATAAATATAAAAAAAAATTAAAACGATTTCTAATATTTTTCAAAACTAATTTAAAAATTAAACGAATACTTAGAAACGAAATTTTAAACATACAAAACTTTTTAGAGATCTTTAAAGAAATGTTAAAAAAAATCAAAATTAATTCTTAAATTTTAGATAAATTAAAGCTATTAAACAAAATTTAAGTAATAACATAATAAAAACATAAAATCACATAAATTTAACAAAGTTTTCCAGTTCTTTTCCTAAAATGATAAATATAAAAATAAAACATTTCTTTTTGAAATTTTGTAAAGTTACAAGACCCTAAATGAACTCAAAAATCTGGAGTTTGATTCCTTTGCAGAACATTATTAATCTTAAGCTTCAGAGGAGAAAAATCAATTTTCTTAAATCTAGGCAAAGAAGCAAATTTTTTCGAACCCATTACCGCATTGTTAGCCGACAGATCGTTACTTGTTACCGGTGAATCCAATTTAGTGGATTGAGTCATTAAAAGTTTTTGATTGGAAGCCTGATTTTGCTGAAAGTGATGCTGCAATTGCTGTTTAATACGCATTGATTGCTTAGGTGCCAAAGTGGCATATTTATGCAAAAGCCTCGTAGCGTCCTTAGAGGCCTGATAACAGCTTTCATATTCCAATTCGGCCTGTTCCAATTTAGCTATGCCACTTTGTTGATGCTGGTATTTCGGTGACTTTAAATAATCTTTAGCCTTAGTGGAGGCCTTTAAATTGTTGGGCGAATTTGTTGCGGACGTATCATCGAATTTAAAATCTATATTCTGTAGTAAAGCTAATTGTAAAAGTTCAGTATGTAGCTTTTCCTTAAGCTGGGCGGTTTCAGTTATTTCATTATATGGCGCATTTTCGGTGATATTATTGTTGTAGTGGGAGTTGTTATTGTTGAGTTGTAAAGATTTTTTACTTGACAAATTGACGGTATAGACATTTTCGGAAATTTTTTGAGCATTGGCAGACTTTTTCGATTTGCTAGAGCTTATGGCTGGCGGACACGAATTTGTGGCAAATTTTTTACGTTGTTCCATGACTTTTTGTGGAGAGGATATGTAGAGGTTTTCCTTGCGTTCACGTTTCATTTTTATGTTGACCAGGTGTTTAAGACCCAGGGTGTTGTGGGAGGAAGATTTCTAAAGGAAAAATTTTTGAAAGTTAAGAAAAAAATGTCGGCCAAAAAAAGTTGTTTATCTAAAATTTTCCTATGGAAACAAAATTATATCAAAAATTAATATTGAAAATTTTTTAGAATAAAAATTTTATCGAAAATTTTTTTATAACGAATATTTAATATCGAAAATTTTTCTATAAAAAAAAATTTGTATCGAAAATTTTTCTATAGAAAAAATATTAAATCAATCATTATTTTATAGAAAATATTTCTATAAAAAATTTAAATCAAACATTTTTCCAAAAAATTTTAAATCAAAAATTTTTCTATAGAAAAAAATTTTAAATCGAAAATTTTTCTATAGAAAAAATTTTAATTCTAGAATTTTTGTATAGAAAAAATTTTACATCGAAAATTTTTCTATAGAAAAAATTTTGCATCGAAAATTTTTCTATAGAAAAAATTTAAAATCGAAAATTTTTCTATAGAAAAAATTTAAAATCGAAAATTTTTCTAAAGAAAAAATTTAAAAAAATCACAACTTGTATATAAAAAATAGAAAAGTTTTGTATAGAAAATTTTATATCAAAAATTTTTGTAAAGAAAAATTTATATCGAAAATTTTGCAAAGAAAAAATTTTGTATCAAAAATATTTGTATAAAAAAAAATTTTTTTCTATATAAAAAATTTTAAATCAAAAATTTTTCTATACAAAAAATTCGAAATCGAAAATTTTTCTTAAATAGAATTTTTTTTATAGAAAAAATGTTAAATCAAAAATGTTTCTATGAAAAATTGTTAAATCAAAAATTTTTTAAAGAAAAATTAAAATTTTGAATAAAAAAAAATTACATAGGAATTTTTTTTTTATAAAATCGAAAATTTATCTTTAAAAGAAATTGTTTCTATAGAAGAAATTATTATCGGAAACTTTTTTAGAAACTAATTTACATCTAAAATTTGAATATTAAAACATATTTATATCGAAAATTTTATATAGAACATTTTTCTACAGAAAATATTTTACATCCATTTAAAAAAAAGTTAGAATTTTTAAGACTCACCTCTTTTTCCGATTTATTTCCTGTAGTAGGAGTTGTTTGCTTGGAAGGACTAATAGAACGCCTTCGAGTTTTCACCGTATCACAACTATTCGGATAATACGAAGGAATCTTATCGTCAATACTTATTATAGATTTACGTGGAGTTTGATAGAAGTTTTCCTGCTCCGTCGAATCATTGGGCGATAAATTGTCAGCCGAAGCATCTGTGGGTGTACTGGTGCACATGTGGGCCGGCCTGGGTTGTTCCAATTCTTGGGCAGCCTTAATAGTCAAAAGATTCTCATATAAATTTCCCGTAAAGTCTTTTCCCAAAGGTGTGATATTCTGATGATTTCTCAAAATGACACTGCTGCCATTAAGTGGAGAGCCGGCTTGCATGTTTTCATAGATATTACTTAGCTCGGCTTCTGAGACTGGCAGGGGAGTTTTGCGCAAAGGCACTTCATCGTAATCACATTCGGTGACGATAGCTGTTGTTGTGCAATTCTTTTTCACTAATTGAGGTTTCTGAAAAGTCTCCTGTAGCTTTAAGTCTTTATTCTCATTAGCTTGAGTATTGGAAGAAGATGAAGAGCTGGAGGTGGAACAATAAGAACCTGTAGAATAACCTGAAGTAGTGGAAGATGTTGTAGAAGAAGTGGTTGTGGTAGTGGTCTCCTGACCATCTTGTTTGCGACTTATTATAGGAGCCATAACACAGTAGCCCGTTAGTTCGTCTTCCATAATAATTTTATTGCGTCTTATTTTCTGAATAGAGGGTACCGCACCACTGGCTCCTACTAGATTAATGGATGAAGTATTGCAGGCAGAAAAATTAAAGTTTTGTGGCAATTGTCCCGAAACATTAAGGCTTTCCATGGAACCTGATTTTGATTTTAAAGCTTGCAGTCTGGCCACTACCAGAACAGAAGTGGAGGGAAGTATGGCAGAATCATCTAAGCTCAAGGAGCTGTAATTGTGTACAGCAGCCAATTCAGAGTCAAAATCATCACCCACATGAGCCTCCAAATCACTAGAGCTATTTAATTGTAATAAAGCAGCAATTTTTTCTTCATCAAATGTATCCAAGAAATTTATCTTCGACAAGTCCGGACTGGAGAAGCTATTACGTTTATTGGGTATAATACAAGTTGATGGTTGCTTAAGAATCTCATTGGCGTAAATGGGATGGAATTGCTCATCTCTTGAGCCACCACTTATAATATCCTTCATGGTACAGGTGGGTGTTTCACTAACACTTTCTGCCCTTTTCGAACGCGTTCCTCCAAAGATATTATCCAAAACATTTTTATATTTTTTCTTTTTGGCTAAATCATACTCTGGATTGGTGTTGGAGCGTGGTATTTCGCCCAACAGAGAAAAGGGATCCGACTCACATGTGTTAAGACGTTTACGGTGAGCCGGTAATGGAGGTAGAGGTGGAGGATTTTGTGCCTGTTCCTCGATTATGGCTTGTATATTGGGTGAACAAGGTTTCATTTCTTCATATATGCCCGAAGCAATCGAGGTGCGTGATAAGCGTCGCGAGAGACGAGGAGGAAAATTTCCCTCAAATATTTCTTCATAGATTTCTGAGGCTCGTGAAACACGTCGGGACCAGTTAATGCTGTTATTGGCGTCTGGTATTTGAGGCAGGGGACCCAAGGCGAAGAGGGCATCTTTGACAGCGCTAAGGGAGAAATAATAAAGTTTTGTTTTCAAGTAAATTAATAAGAAAAGAAAAACCAACTGTTAAAAAATTAACTCTTACAATCGACAATTTCAAAAGGATTAGATAATGACCTACGATTGAAAATCAGTGGCGAGGTAGATATACCAAGTATTATATAATTAGGCAACTTTTTTACGAATCAGCGCAGAACACCTGGTCCTTTGAAACCACTTGTTCAATATCCAGGCAAACATGGCCCACCTATGACAATAAACTTTCAAAGTGCTTGGTTTCTCTACCTCGCCACAGACTCTGCAACCTAATATCGACCCTAACAGGTCACTGTACTTTTGGGCTGCATGAAGGCTTAACCTTCAACACCATGACTACTGTCGAAGCTGTCACAACGTCGAAGAGGAGGAAACGGTTACTCATCTTCTCTGCCACTGGCCCGCTCTTTCAATTTCGAGGGCTACCTTTCTGGGGGCGCTTTATCTGCATGATTTATCCGATCTAGCGAGTATTGACATTCGTAAAATAGACTCATTTATCAGACTGGCTTAAATAAGCCTCTCTCCGATGGCCTAGAATTAATTATCTTCGTTTTCTTTTCCAGTCTATCCCCTGCAGGTACCACAACGGGAAGGTTTCTAGGACCCAAGTGACGCTGACTTAACATCGGCTGCCTGTCTAACCTAACCTAAATTAATCTAAGGGTATTTAAGGAAACCTTTACAAATAATGGGACCATATAAATTATATAAGATCCTACTAATAAAAATTAATCTTTTTGGAAACCTATACCTCTCACTGAAAAATGAGTCAGAGCTGAGACTGTTATACAGAAAGCAAATAATTTCACAATATGTTATACTCACCTCAACTCCTTACGCTTGTCCTCCCTATTCGCTCCTTCACCCAACAAAGCAGGTCCCCGACTATTCCTTCGCTGCTCCAAAAACACCTGTCTATACAATTCCAGATTCTTAATAGATTTCTTAATCCATTTCATATGCTTGCGACAACTCAACTCTGTATCTAAAGCAAAGTATATGAAACAATCTCGACGATTGTGCGTCCAAAATAAACCATACGAATGCTGTTTGGTACGAGATGTAGCCAAGCTAATGGTCACACCCGGAACATTAATCGAAACACTTAATTGTGGTGTCTCGCCATCGTTCTGCTCCGTGTCAATATCCTGCTCCAGGGAATGGAAGTTTATGCGCAAGAAACAGGGCAAACATTTAATGGCCTCAATTTTCACTTGACATTTTGTCCACGTTTTGAATTTTAATGAATCAGGGCGTTTATCATAGATGTCCAGCTTGACATCCATGCACATAGAAATCTCATTAAACTCCATGTTGAGGTTATGTTAAACTTAGGGATTTTTTAATTGATTTAAATTTCTTATAATAATTACAAATTTATATCCTTAAAAATTTAACATTTCTTGAGGTAAAAAAGAAATCTACTTGCTAAAAAAACTTATTAGTAATTTTCTTTTAACTTTTCTCTATTTGTTTCTTCCAATTTTCTCTTTCTCTGTGTGTGTACAACAACAATGTCAAAGGATTTTGATTCCTTTTTGAACGTGAGAAAGTATTGAGTAGTTGGGTATTGAGTACTCAAATCTTATAGTAAGAACTATTTATATTAAAAATTTTAATTCCAGAAATTGTTAAGAAAATCTTTTTTATAAAAAGATTATAGAACCTATTACACTACACAACAAATGAACATCTTTTGAAAAGTGCAAGGTCGTGACTATATGGGTCCTATTCTACTATCAAATTGTAGTAAAACCCAATACGCAGTTTGTCAAAGTTAGTGACCGTTTTATTTTTATAGGTCTCCAAAGTTTTACAATATTTGCATGATGCCTAAAAAAGGTGTTTATCAAATAGCTAATCAACACTTAAAAAGAGATTTATTTTATAATATAAAAGTTTTTTTTTGCAAAACCAAAACCGTCCACACACCAATGTGGATAACGAGTTATCTTGGTAGTTTTATATCTACAAAAGGTGGCGCCGACGAGGATATTGAATCGCGTATTAATAAGGCAAAATCAGCATTGGGAATTCTCCGAGCTATATGGAAATCTCGGCAAATATCAACAACAACTAAGTTACGAATAAATAACTCAAATGCCAAGTCCATCTTGTATTACGGTTGCGAAACTTGGAAACGCATAAATGCCATCGATAATCGCCTACAAACCTTTGCAAAAAAATGCTTGCGGCAAAGCGTTAATATATGGTAGCCGAATCGCATAAGAAATGAAGATCTACTAAACGCTACAAACCAAATTCCATAGAGGTATGTCAACAGAAATGGCCACACACTTCGAAGGCCAAATACCAACATTGCTCGACAAGCACTTCGTTAGAATCCACAAGGAAGCTGCCGTCGTGTTGGTGCACCTGCTAGAACGTGGAGAAGGTCAATTCATGCAGAGCTACAAGCAGCAAACTATTGATGGAACGATGTATGCCTAACATCTCGCAATAGAGTTTGATGCAAAAGCATGGTTGAGGCCCTATGTTCCACTGGGAGTCAAGGATAACAGAAGAAGACTTAGGCCTAATATAGCGTTATTTATCTTAACGGCGGTCCCAAGGTAAGCAAATTATCTCACAACCTCGAAGGTAAATGTACAAAAGAAACATAAGTATGGCATCTTAAAAACCTGTTGCAGTTTTAAAATTGTCTTGATCTGGCTATTCTGTCTTTGATATTATTATTCCAAACACTTTCTAAAAACATTTGTTTACTTTTTTTCGTGTTGTTTTGGCGGCTCTTGTTGGATGTTTATTATAATAGTTTTTGTTATCTTTTTTAAAAAATTATATTAATATGGAGGATTCTTGTATGGAAGTGGAAGATCATGATTTGTAAGTAATAAGATTGTTTCACTTAACCAACTAATATTTGGAAATATTCAAAGATATGTGCGAACTCTGGAAGACGTGAAAGGTATCATCAAACATGCCAAGTTGGATGAAAAGAATCTCACCCAAGTAACACAGGTAGGCATAGGAAATAGTGAGTAGTTTTTGTGGCAGTACATACAGTAGTCGAATAACAAAATGAACCCAATGATTTCTTTGTTTAACAAAATCCCTTTTAGGCCATCTATTTTCCCTCAGCCGATATTGTCAGTGATAATCTAAAGCTTTTGGAATTAGATGATCACATGTTGTCACAAATGCGCGATGGACAGGTGTTTTATTTCAAGGGTGGTCTTAACGAAAAAGTGGTATTATGTACCGACGAAAAGACCTACGATGTCAAGGCGGCCGAGATCTCAAATAGTTTATTATTAGTACCTGATTTAAAATTCGGTGCCGCCACCAGTACATCACCTTTAAAAAGTCCCCGCACCGGTAATAATACTTCCTTGGAGAGAAGCTTAAACGATAGTGCCGATGATGATTTGGACATAGAACGCACATTGGAGCAAAGAAAAATCTTAAAAATCTTTCACGAATACTTTGAATGTCGTGAAATTAAACCTAGATTTCGTAAAATGGGTGATTTACTGCAATTGACCCGCTACTCAGGTCCCGAGAATGAAGAATGCATTGATCGCAAGCTTCTATTTTCATTCGAACAACTCTTGGATACTGTACAATGTAGTCGTAAACAATTCATTGAAGGTTTAAGATTATATCGAGCTATGGAATATGAGGGTTGGATGCGTGTCTTAGAATGTGAATATGAATATAGGATAGTTAATTTAATGGTGGGCCTGATAACGGAGAACTCTTGGCCTTTGGATGAAGTGGAACGTGAAGAAACCATAAATGCCCTGGATGGTATAGCTCCTAAACAAATTGTGGAGGGTTTATTTGATTTGTATACTATACCCACAGAAGGTAAAGCAAATCGTTTCGCCTATGTAGAGGAATTGGTGGCACGTATAGTGGCTCAAAATATCTTACAACCTGGTTTAAAGTTTCGTGTTGATGAGTTCTTAAGCACTTGGCAAGAAGCCTTGCCGGAAGGCATGAAATGTGAGGTAATTGCAGAACATGTTTTATATAAAATTTTAAAAATAAACTTTAATTATCCCCTTTAGGAGAAATACTTAAGAGGCCTGGGTATTTTCGATAAAGAAGGTGCTACACCCTGCATACGTTCCTTATCAGAAGATAATCTACCCTTAAACATACACGATCGCATGCGTTTATTGTTTAAAACTAAATCAAAATGGACCTTAGATGAAATTGAGCCTTATATAGAGTAAGTTTATATAGATTAAGTCTTAAAGTTTTTATTTCTTTAATTATGAAATTTTAGATGTTTTACTACCCCAGTTTTGTCAGTTTCCTCCTTAATGGCCAAACAGGCGAGATCTTTAATGGAAAATGGCGTGCGTTATTATGTGGCTAAACATTAAGGTAATTCATTTTTTTTTTATTTTCATAAAATCTTTACAATGCCTAAATTTATATACATTTTTTTTAACTATGAGCTTTTCTTTTTCTTATTGCGCATCTTTTTGGCTTGTTTCAGATCCTCAATAGCATCTTTCATTACTTTTACGGCACTTTGTGAATCATCTTGGTTTTCGCCCGACATATCCGATAAATGACCATTAGCAGAGGGATATCTTTAAGGGAAATAAATAATATAAATGATTTTTAAACTAAAATTATTTTAATTAAACATTAACTCACTTGAAACTGAATCCTCTTGGGAATATGGGACGTGACAGTAAAGTTTTCAGTTCCGCTCTAACACCATCCAGTTGCATGCGATTGCGACGTTTTTCGATTATAAAAGGATCTTCATCTTGGTCACTACCACTGCAGCATTACAACACAAAATAGCAAGAGTAAAATAAAATAAAAAGAAAAAATTTAAACAAATAAATCAACAGAAAAAAATGTTTGTATACTTACGAATCATCATTAAAACCGTCTATCACCATATCCATTTCTTCCGCATGTTTTTTCATCCAGCCTAATTCGGTTTGGGTGCGTTTTAGCTTCAATTCTTGTTTGTCCACTTCGCGAGCTAAATTTACACGTTCCTTTACAGCATTCAAATAACGCTCGGATACCGGGAATAAGGGCAAATCTTCGGCTGTAAATAAGAAATACAAGAAATTAGATAATTTCAAAAGTAAATTAAAACTCTTAAAACCTACTTCTCTCTAAAGTTTTATATAATTTTATATAAACTTTAACCTCCCCTGGTTCCATAAACATAACTGTTATACCATTTTTATTAGCCCTAGCTGTACGGCCAGATCTATGAACATAATTTTCACTAGTTCGAGGAACCTTTAAAATATATTGATTAGTATCATTTGCATCAAGTCGTTAACAGTTTCAAAATCCAACCTGATAATGTATAACATGTTCTACATTTGGTATATCCAAACCTCTAGCAGCTACATCGGTGGCTATTAGTAGACCACAGACATCATCCCTAAATCTTTCTAAATTCTTAAGTCTCTGTTTTTGTATCATACTTGCATGCAAGGGTAAGGGATTACATTGCAATAAACCAAATAGCGTGGACAATCTTTTAACACAGTCTATCGAATTGCAGAATACTATGGTTCTACCCGGATGACGTTGTACAAAGTAGTACAAATAATAATCCTTATGCTCCAAAGGGCAAATCAAACGACATTCCGTAAGATTTTGGGCAGTTTCTGAAAGAAAATTAATAATATGAATATTAAAGTGTAATAAAAAAAAAATTTAACTTACGCTGGGAACTTGTAATATCCACTATTTTTGGCTGTGATATACCCAATTCTTCAATAAAACTTTGTATTTTCATTTCCGAGGTTTGTTTAACAAATTTAGGTTTTTTGCCATGATTGCGTCCTTAAAGAATAACAAGAATTGTAATTGTATAAATATAATTTATTATAAGGTTAAACCTACTTTGCATGTGATCGGGTAAATCATGTACCAACGTCAAGGTAGCTGAGAATATAAAATTTTGCCTTGCTTGTTTTTTGTTCTCATTTTCATTGATTACTTTCAAAAGACTCCTTAATTCCTCAAAATGTCCCTTTTCCACCATACGATCAGTTTCATCTATGGCCAAGAAACTTATATCTTCAATTTTAGTTAAATGTTTGTTACCCTGTTGATATAACTCCCATAAACGCCCGGGAGTAGCAACTACTATTTCAGGACGTTTATTCAAAACACGTTCCTGTTTAGCCAAGGCTAAGCCACCAAATATGGCTGCCACTTGAATGCCCGTGTATTTAGCTGCCGCAACTAAATGATCTTTTACTTGCACAGCCAATTCTCGGGTGGGTGTTAAGACCAAGGCATATAAAGCGCCTCCTTGCTCTTCACTAGTTTCTTCTTCGTCTTCGGAATCATTAAATTCAGCATCATCTACCTCCATGTCTTGTGGATCTTCTTCTTCTAATTCCTCTGTACTTTCCTCCTTTTTGTTCTTCTTATTTCCTGCCAAAGGTTTTCTAATGCCTGTTCTGACATTTTTCCTCTTCAATTCTATTATACCAGCTAACATTGGTATACCAAAGGCTAAAGTTTTACCACTACCAGTCTCTGCAGCTCCCAAGATATCTTTTTTACCCATAATGGCAGCAGGCAAGGTACGCAATTGAATTTCAGTAGGTGATTTGAAGCCTTTATCAGCCAAAGCCTGCAGAATTGGCTGTGGGACACCTAAACCATTCCAGCCCTAAAAAAAGAAAGTTTCAGATAATTTAAAAATAGTTGTTTTTTTTAATTTTAATACATTACCTCCAAATCATTTACGCTTATGGCTTTGCTATCCACCAGTTGTGGCACACTGTCTTCCTCTTCTTCCTCACTCTCATTAGAGGAAGCCTCCCCACTCTCCTCATCTTCTTGCGGAGGTGGTCTTAACAATTTAAAACGATCTTCTGCTTGCTTTTGATTCTTGTTTGTTTTGTCCTTTTTGTTTTGCTGCTTTTTATCTTTATTTGACGCTTCTGTATTAGTGGCTCCTGGCTTTTTCGATTCCTTACGTTTTAATTTACGTTCTTCGCGCTTTTCTCGTCTTCTCTCTAATTTTTTCTGCAAATAGTCCTCTTTTTTAGCTTTCTTCTTGGAGGCCTTGCCATTATTATTCTCCTGGTCGCTTTCGTCTGATCTGTCTGCCTCACTGTCACTTTCTTCGGAACCAGAATCTTCAGCTTTGCGCTTTTGGCTGCCCTTCTTACGCTCCATGCGTTTAGCTTTGCGACTCAATTTGGGCTGAAAGTAAATATTGTGGTTTTAATTAAAGTTTTAATTTCCTGGTTGTTGTTGTAACTGTCGGTCAGTGTATTTCCGGTACTAAAAACCGATTTTCGTGGTAATTTGATATTCGAGGGGATCAAAGATGGTTGTTATTGTAACTGTGACATATTATAAAGAACCGATTGTCATGTTGATCATCGGCACCGGTTCTGGTCGATCCGTCTTTAAGGCAAAAATTTGTGTATTATTAAAAAGAGAATAGTTCATCCAGTTTCAATTACATGATCAATGTGGTCAAAATTACCTCAGCATCAAAATATTGCTAGTTTAAGCTACTATTTATACCCTTCACCACCAAAGGTGGAAAGGGTATTATAAGTTTGTACACCAGTAGACTTAGAATCACTCCCTGAGTGACAGTCCCTCCATCGTCTTGACTGTTGGCTGGCTGGACCCCCATGTAAACCTTGTAATCAATTTTAAAGATAATTTCATGAAATTTGGCATAGACAATTCTTTTGGTAGTAGGAACATGTCTATTGAAATTCGGCCAAATTGGTCCGTTATTTAGGGTACCTGCCACAGGTCTAACTTCATGAAATTGAAAATAAACACTGCTTATATAGACGAAAATCACTATATCAAATTTTGCTGAAATCGGTTCATATTTGACCATTGTTCACATACAAACTCTGTCATTGAAAATATGCTTAGGAGGAGTTTGTCTAAACGACTCCTAGCATTAAGCACGACCTACCTTTGCTTCAGTTACTAATACAACTGTTCATTGTCAAACTTACCTTAGCTGTTCCCACCAGATTTGATTCATAATCTTCTAAAACCTCCAAGCCGATTAAACCTTCCAGACCCACTCCATCTTCACTTATTACACTGCCTCTTATTTTAACCTTTTCCCACTTCTTTTCATCTGCTTTTTTCTTAACTTGTACACTTGGAGGCTTTATTTTTGAATTTTTTTGTTTATTTTGTACCATTTCTATAAAATTTTCCTAAAATTTTTCTTAAAAAATTTAAAACTACAACTTTCCGGCACGTGTTTTCTTTTCTCATTGACAAAAAAGTTTGTTTTGTTTTGATTTCTGTTTTGTTGGCTAATTCTTGTGAGAGAGAAAGCAAGTGTGAAAGAAAATAACAGTGTTGCTGTTAATCAATCAGGGTTGTATTTTAATTGAATGAGCAGAGTTGCCGGATGTTAAAAAAGTAACTGTTACTATTTTTTAAACAAAAAATTCTAAAACGGTGAAATTTTAAATTTTAAATAAGCAATAATATGACAAAATAATCATATTGACTAATTTTAAGTGAATTTGCAGAATATGGATTCAATGTCTACTCGTTGTAGCTTTACAGCTTTAATCAGATCTCAAACAACTTTTTCTTCATCATAAAGTTCTTGTTATTCAAAATGTCTAGGTTTAATTTTGTAAATGTTTTTGGCATTATCTTTATTTTTATCCTTAATTTCTGGATTCGTTTCTATATGATTCGTCTTTAACATTCTTATAATCTTTCCAATTCATAATAAAATACAACTATGATGTAACGCTAATTTTGAAATATCCTTATGTGACCCCATTACTTGGCATCTCCAGTAATTCCCAATTTCTTCTTCAATGATTCGGGCATTTCTGGTGGTGGTGGTCTAGGCATACGCAAATATACTTTGACAGCATCATAAATGAACCATTGAGCAGCAGTCAAGGTACCAATCATAACAATTCTGGGAACTAAACCGCCCCACAAGCCTATTTTGGGGGAAAAGGGAAATCAAGTACAAATAAAAATTTCCATTTCAAATGAAATGTTTTAAAACTTACCAGACCAACCCAATTGTTTGGCTACATCAAAGGCTGAAGCACCCTTGGCTTGATTCAATTTCGAGACCACTGTATCAGCTGGATGTGAAACTATGGCACAGAAGACACCAGCAATATAACCAGCAGCAAAGGTGGTCAACAACTGTTCACCTTTAGTACATTCTTGACGAGGTTTGGGTACAACATACCTTAAAAAATAAATAAGTTCTTAAATATATCGAATTCTTCTTTAAAATTTTAAAAACTTACATGTATAACAATTCCAAAGTTCTTTCAAAGCAAGCAAACTTCATCATGGTATAGGGGATTTGACGCATCCACAGTGGCACCAAACCCTTGTAGAAAGCACCAATACCTTCCTGTGCGGACATCTTGGGCAAAGCTTCTCTCAAGGTATTGGCAAAACCAGGAGTAGTTTGAATCTTAACCTTGGCAGCCTCCATGGGAGCCAAAGCAATATCAGCAAAGAATTCAGCTGATGCAGAAGCAGCCAAATATAGACCAGTTCTATATAAATAGGAATTCTCTTCACCAATGGCATTTGAGTACATAACTTTGAAGACTTCATAAAGACCGAATTTGCAGAGACCTTGCATGGAATAGCCAATAAAGGTGGGGGCCCAACCCTTTGAAAGACCCTTAACACCATCTTCTTTTAAGGTAACACGGAAGCCATTAACAACACTCTTGTATTTGCCAGGATCGACCTGAAGACGACATTTAACTAAATCCAATGGCACGACCATGGTGTGGGTACTACCGCAAGAGATAATGCCACCCAAACCGCAAAGGGCGAAATACATATTTGAACCAAATTCACAGGAATCTAAAATGGGTACAATTTAAATGAAAGTGAAGATAATTATGGAGAGAGTTTAAATTGTATTTAAGTACCTCCGGAAGCAGTTGCAGCAGCTTGGATATTATGATGCTTTGTCAATTGACCCTTTTCCAAAGCTGGCTCCATAGCTGGTTCGCAACTGGCTGTGGTATAAGGTTTTTTGAACGGAGAATTCTGGGCAGCTTCTATTAACGAAGAGAACAACATCTTGTTGGGTTAGCTGGAAAAGAAATAAATATTAGAAATTATAAGTTGAAAACAATTTCTAAATCCTAATTTCTAAAACCTATATCAGTAATGAAATAATTAGTTCCGAAAACAATTTTAAATCATAAGCAATTAAATTTTGTTCTCAATAAATTTTGAAAATGTCTAAAATTTCCGTCATCATTTAAAAACTTGTAGTTCAAGTTTATGAATCCATTGGACCAGATCCTCAACAACCTTTTAAATGATAAGCAATTCATTTTTGTGTTCAATAAATTACGATAAGGCCTTCAGCTGTTCTCATCAATAGGAAACTTGTAGTTCAAGTTTAAGGTTCCATTGATTCGATATTTTGTCAATAGCGTCAATCTTTTTAGGCCTTTAAGGCACGAGTACTAACACAAACATCTTTTCTAAAATTGAGGTTATGTTTGTGTTGTAATCTGCCAAAAATGATGTAACTTTTATCTCGATGCAATTTTTCACTGAAGGTCATTAACACTTTAGATTAAAATGTATTTGGGAATAAATCAGTTACGACATCCGAAAAAAAAACTAAATATTTTTATTTTGAAATCTGTTTGAATCTGTTCATTTGTTTAAATACTCATTTTGAATTCCCAATTATATTTGAATTTTTAGTTGCATTTTCTTAATTAATGAAAGTATTTTTATATCAAAACATTTTCATAAGTTTATTAAAAAGATTTTGTGATAAAATTTCAGACATTTTGACATCTTTTATTGACACTAATGGCGTTGCATTTTTTTTTCTAAAAAATTTAATATATAAATGCACTTATATATTACATAATAATATAATTATTAAATAATTTCATCTGAAAAACTTCTTTTAAACCTTTCTTATACTTTAAATAAAACTTTTCAATACAATTTATTTTCCAAAATCATTTTCAAACTCACTTTCTTTAAAATTAGTTAACTAAAAAAGTTATTTATGAACGAAATTTGTCTTAATTTAGAATAAATTTCGTTTTTATTTGAAATTATTTCAGCGTATCTTACGCTTTCGTTAAACACCCAACAACTGAAATGATTTCAAATATTTTCAAATAAAATTGTAATGAGTATTTAGACGAAAAATTTTATTTTCAATTTTCAAATCTTTTGCTCTATGCTAAAATTTTACAAGAGAAATTTTGAATGCAAATTTCTTGAAAATTTCATTTAAAATCTCTGTCATTGTAGAGCGAGTGCATCACGTTTATGCGTGAGTTTTATGTAATTTTAAAAATAAATATTCATTAACATCTTCAAGATCTAAAAGTTAAGGCCAATTTGCTTTTATTTCAAATTTGGGTTATAAGAGAATTTTGGCCAATTTAAAGAGATTTTGAATAAATACAGTGTATACAGGAATTTTTTTTCATTCAAGTCTACTTTCATACCAGTCAGGTTTGGCTCGTTATGTTTTGAGTTTGTATAAGAAAAAACTGACAAAACTGATATTGAAACAAATCCAGTCCCAAATGAGGCGCCGCAACAATAGGGTCAGTCCATTGGGAATCAGGAGTTAAGAGGGTCAGGTTTGCTGTGCATTGGAAGAGGTGCTGGGTATTGTGTGGACTTTTTCCACAAGCTGGGCAGGTGTTGGGTATTGTAGGATTAATTATGGACGAGTACGAATAAAGTCGACTACAATATCTTAGTTGTGCCAGTAATACCATAGTAGTTCTTGGCAGACTTCTCTCTCCCTCTGCAATACCGCCACCAAGTTACATTCAATGTTGATGTTACCATGCTTTTGTGAATGTCTTCCAGAGCTGATTTGTTTGAGGTGATATTGAGTGGCTGGGTGAAATGCTAATATCATTCTCATAGCAGCGAAGGTCTTTCCTTACATGTCGTGGAGGGGGGTCTAATTTCTTTAGATGGTGGTTCGGATCATCCCTCCTATGACATCCCAGAAGGAATTGCTTAGTTAACATTTGTCTATGTTCCTTAAGTGGTAGGACCTTCATCTCCTCATGGTATTTTAAGACAGCCTGTTATTGTTTTGAGGGCTGCAGTGTTTTTTCCACTGCGTTACGCTCACACTTGGTGACCACACGGGAGCAGCATAATTTGCAACGGACCGACCAATTGCTTAATAGGTCGCAAGTAGGGTTTCTTTATCTTTTTCTCAAGTGATGCCGGCTAGCGACTTGAGGACCTTATTCCTACCATGTAATTTATAGCAAGTTGCGGTGTCATGTACTGACGAGTTTAGAGAGGTACAAATTAAACAGGATCGGGGAGAGAACTAAACCCTCTGGTTTCCTTATTTAACTCTACGGGGATTTGACTTCTTGTCTCTAAACTCCACGAATGACTTTGCGGCCATACACATAGTTAACAACCCATCTTTTAATGGAATTTGAAGAACTTCGAAGAGGGTTGCATGACTGACCATGCCAAATGCTTTGGACAGGTCAAGCGCTACCATTATTGTGCGCTCATATGGCTTCTTTTGATTAAGGTCATGGATAATATGTGTGGAGATGGCAGTTAACGCAGTAGTTGTAATGTGTTCTTTGTGGAATCAATGTTGATGTAATGCAGCTGGTGACAATAAGGAGATTGGACGGTATGATTCTCCCTGGCTCGCATTCTTGTCAGGTTTTAAAACTGGCACCACTCTGCCCAACTTCCATATCACAACAGTGGAAAAGGACAAATTGAGGACTTTAGTTAAGTACTCAACTCCCCGTGCATCTAGGTTTTTAAGCATCAACATTGAAATTCCATCAGCCTCTGCAACATCGCTTAAGGGGAAGATTGTTGACACGTCTTTGGCTAAGAGATTGTTAACTTTTCTCACAATTTTTCTCTCTCTCCGGGTGTTCTATAAATAGGCGGTCGCAGTCCTCTTAGGATCTAACAAGGTATTGTCGCTACCGAATGTTATTGCAATCCTATCATCTCACTTCGTGGAATGCGAGAGAGATCTGACGGTAGACCAAAGTTTATTGGCTCCGAAGCTCATGCTGCAGGTTTTTAGGTGATCTAGTTAAGTGGTCCTAGTCTGAGATCGCTGGGGTTGGTTCTGCGAATGTTGTCACGCTGCTTTGCGGCCTCCGCTCCGGGAATAAAATGGGCTGCAGTGACTATTTTCCAACATCTTCTCTGCTGTTCCTGTGTCTGGTTCATATAGGTACGACGTTCAGAAAGTATAAAATCATTGGGTCGGTCTAGGGTAACTATTATGGGAAGGTGGTGTGATGCAAGTGAATCCGCTGCTCGTCGCCATGTTGCAATATTTATTAGACTTGCGCTTACGATGGTGTTGTCCGCGAGCTAGCTCATGTTCCCATAACACGGGTAAGGGCATCTTCGTTCAAATTGCAAATTGTAGAATCATCAATTTGTTTTGCCAGTGCCGAGCCTCTCGGATCATCGCCGAGGTTTGAGTGCCAAAGCTCACCCACATCATCATACGGTTATCTCTATTTAGCAAAAAGCTTATATTTGCCAGATAACCGGGTGTACTGACGGGATGTTCACATTGTACAGTTCAATCTCTGCAGCACCTGTCCTGACCGCAATACCTTAGTGTTCTAGATATTGGTCGATCTTGTTTTGGTCATCTGTGATTGATCTGTACTGCACTGTTTGGAGGAGAATGAACGCTAAGCCCTCACCGTTACTATCCATTAAAAGTCTGGAGGCTAATCGTTAAAACTCTGGAGGCCAATTATTCCGAAAGTAAACCTGTAAATTTGGTTCTGGCAAACCGAACAGAACCATGGTTCAGGATTTTGTTCCATTCCAGCACGGACCAAAAAGATTTGGAGCTCCAAAGAAGAAAAAATAACAAAATATACAAACATTGATTGCTGGTGTAGCTACGTTAACTGTCCTTGTCCGAAGCTGATGAAGCTCCGGGTTGTTTCGGCTCGTAGATCCGACTGTCGTAAAAACGTAGACTTCATGTGGTTGGCTTCACCGTTTTGGCAATATAAACTACATCACATTAGGGGGCAAATCACAGGATTCGATATCGATCGAAAACTCTCACTTTTAAGCAAATATTGTGTAACATACCTTAGGGATTTTTAACCTTATATGTTATATATTATTTAGTTTATTCCAAAAGTATGTTACATAAATGTTTCTGAAATATCTTACATTTCGATCGATATCGAGAATGCTACGATTTGCCCCCTGGTCCATGATTCAGGTGTATAAAATGACCTTAAGCAGGTCGTATAAATAAAAATTTTAAAAATTTCCATAAAATACAAAATTTGTACTCTTAAATTTTAAATATTCCAAAAATAAAGTTCACTTCTCCGTCAAATAAAAATCCAGTCATTTGATTTTTTGTTATAAATATTAAACTTTTTTTTAATTGTTATTAAACTTTATTAATACGACTTAATGATAATAATTGTTGTAGTATACAAAATTTTGTTAAGTTTTGTTTAATTCTTTTGATTTGTTTCCTTTATAAAGCATCAATAATACTTGGAAATAAGTACTTTTTAAAAAAAATTCTTTAACGCACAAAGAAAAACTTAAATAAGTTATTAAGCTGCAAAATAGATTAATATAAAAATATAATAATACTCATTATTCATATAAAATAATTCAAAATTTAACTTAATTTTTAAAAAATATGCATTCAAATGCAAATGTTCTTTTCTTTTCTCTAGTCAACAATAATAAAATTTATCCTCAGAAATTTTCCTTTCCTTAAATAGTTAAACTATTAAAAATATTAAATGGAAAACACTTGTTTTAATTTTAAACTTAACTTTAACTTAAAAACTAATATTGGCAATCAAATGAAGGTGGAATTACTTTTTTCACTTTTTTACTTTTACTTTTGTTTTTGTTTAATTTTAAATGTTTAGAAAACAATTCGTATAATATTTTTTTAAGTAAGTAATCGTATAATTAATATGTATAAAAAATTTCTTAATCTCTTTTATTTATTACAAATTATGGCTATGATTCGGAAGTTTCCATGTGTCTGTGTACTGTAACAGGTGCTAGTATTAGATGGGTGGCTCCTGGTACATTTGTATTACCATCATCATGATGATGATGATGGGGATGATGTAATGGAATTGTTGTGGGCTCATAAACCCGGCTGGGTGATTGATATTTCTTGGGTGACGTTAGATTATAACGTGAATCCTTCGATGGAAAACTATTGTTGTAATGTGATTGTTGTTGCCTATTGGTAGGTGATGATATGGATGTTGATATGGACATAGTATCCGATTTGCTATGTCGTTTATCATTTAACAGCAAAGGCTCGGCCAAAGTAAAACACTGATGATCAGAGGAATCTTCATGTGGTGTCATTGTGGAATAGCCATGATCAGATTCTCCATTTGGTGGTCGCCTATAACTGCTGCCCGTACTCATGTGATAGGGTGATATATCGGCCGCATTCATAAGATTTCTTTGAGCTGCTGCATGATCATAACCACCCGCATTAGGTCCGCCGGGGGGATCATCATGTGCCTGACAGTCATCGAAATTGAAACGCGATAGTGGAAGACCATAATTTTCCTCTTGCATAGAGTCCATATAGAATTGCTCCTGTGAAGAGGTATCAACATTTTGGCGATAACAATAGATGGCAAATCCTATGACTATGGCTAAGACAATAATAGCACCACCGACCGGACCAAAAGCTGAATATGTGCTGGGTTTTTGTGATGGATTATAGCCATGGGCGGCTAGTAGATCGGCGTCATCTAAATCGCCATAAGGTGAAAGGCCAGCCAAGACACCTGGGAAGAGATGAAGGAAAATTGAGAAAAATTAGTTCTAGAATTATAAACATTTTATAATTTCCTTAAATTTTTGTTTAAACTAAAAATTTTCTTAAAAATAAATAAAATTTTAGTAAAAATTAAAAATTTTCTTGAAAATCTAAAATTTTCTTAAAAATCTAAAATTTTAGTAAAATTGAATAATTTTAGTAAAACAGAAACATTTTAGTAAATATATGAAATTTTAGTAATAATACAAATTTTTAGTACAAATTTAGTAAAACTATTAAATTTTAATTAAATTTAAAAATATTAGTAAAAATTTGATATTTTAATAAAAATTTGAACTTTTAGTAAAAATTTTATATTTCAGTAAAAAAAAAATTAAATTTTAGTACAAATTAAAAATTTTAGTAAAATTATGAAATATAAGTAAAATTAAGAAAATAAAAAATTTTTTTAGTAAAATTAGAAAAATTGTAGTAAAAACTTAATAAATTAGTACCAACTAAAAATTTAGTATATATTGAAAATTTTAGTAAATATTTAAAATTTTAGTAAAAATTTAAAATTTTAGTAAAATTTGGAATTTTAAAAAATTTTAAATTTGAAAATTTTAGTAAAAATTTAAAATTTTAGTAAAAAATTCAAATTCTAGTCAAAATTTGATATTTAGTAAAAATGGAAAATTTTAGTAAAAATGGAAAATTTTAGTGCAAATTTAAAATTTCCAAAAATTTGAAATTTGAAAAATTTTAAATTTTAGTAAAAAATTAAAATTTTAGTAAAAATTTGAGTTTTTAACAAAAAGTTTTAGTAAAATTTTGAAATTTTAGTAAAAATTTAAAATTTTAATAAAAACTTGAAATTTTCAAAAATTTTAGTAAATATTGAAAATTTTAGCAAAAAATTAAAATATTAAAAAAAAATGATATTTGAAAAATTTTATTAAGAATTTGAATAAAAAAAAAAATTTTTTAATTTGAAATTTTAGTAAAAATTTGAAATATTAGTGAAATTTTAAAATTTTTATAAAAAAAAAAAAATTGCAAAAATTGTTTAATTTTTAATTTTTGAAAACATTAAAATTAAAAAAAAAAATTAGTAATATTATAGAAAAGTTATTGATAATTTTTCTTTTTATAGAAAAGTTATCGAAAACTCTATATTTCTAGTTATCGATTACTTACTTTTCTATAGAAAAGTTATTGATAACTTTACTTTTTTATAGAAAATTTATCGATAACTTTACTTTTCTATAGAAAAGTTATCGATAACTTTTATTTTCTATAGAAAAGTTATCGATAACTTTACTTTTCTATAGAAAAGTTTCCTTCCTTCCTAATTTGCTATAGAAAAGTTATCTATAACTTCAATTTTCTATAAAAAATTATCGATAACTTAAATTTTCAATAGAAAAGTTATTGATAACTTACATTTTCCATAGAAAAGTTATCGATAACTTAAATTTTCTATAGAAAAGTTATCGATAACTTAAATTTTCTATAGAAAAGTTATCGATAACTTAAATTTTCTACAGAAAAGTTATCGAAAACTTAAATTTTCTATAGCAAACTTATCGATAACTTAAATTTTCTATAGAAAGATTATTGATAACTTAAATTTTCTATAGAAAAGTTATCGATTACTTAAATTTTCTATAGAAAAGTTATCGATTACTTAAATTTTCTATAGAAAAGTTATCGATTACTTAAGTTGCCTATAAGAAAGTTAACTTTATCTTTGATTTTATATAGAAAAGTTATCGATATCTTTGATTTTTTATGAAAAGTTATCGATAACTTAAATTCTTTATAAAAAAGTTGTCGTTAACTTTGATTTTATATAAAAAAGTATTAATTTTGATTTTCTACAGTTAACTTTTTATTTTTTATAGAAAAGTTATCGGCAGCTTTTATTTCCTATAGAAAAATTATGGACAACTTGGATTTTCTATATAAAAAAAACTATGACTGACTATCAATTTATTAATTTTGTTGTTTTTTGAAAAATCTATCAATTTCTTTGATAATTCACACAACTCACCATTAAAACACGCCGACTGAGCACTACAGAATGCCGCCGCAAAGCTATTCCCATCCACATCCTGTTGACACCATTCACAACCCATAACAGCCAAACACTCCCTTTGCGTCCCATAGACATCACAGTTAATATTCACACACGATGGCAGCATAACATTTTCCTGCTGCAACAAGATTTGTGGCTCTGCCACATACGGCTCATAAGGTGGCTCACAATAATCGTATTGATATGTTATATTCAAATATGATACATGTTCTTTGTTAGAATTATCTTCCTCCTCCTCTAGTGCTTGCATTAAAGGCATGGGACATTCGCAGGGACACTCACAATCAGCCTGATCCATGCGCTTGCAATTCAAACACTGGCGATCTATGGTACTGCAAGGACAAAAAGCTCCTCCATCACAGGTGGAATTGAGTACAGCAGCAAAGATATTGCTGCCTTTGAGCAAAGCTATGGCATATTTAGTTCTTTCGCCATGTACCACATTGGTTAAAATTTCATTAAGGCTCGTGTTAAAGACATAATAACGCTGCAAGGTGCGATTTTGATAGTTAGCGCAGGCCAATTTACGCACTAGATTCTTATGATTTAGTATATCATTGGCCAAATACGATTCTTTGTGGGTCAAATGCTCATGGGGACGTCTTTGATTCTTTAAAGTTGATTTTGGCTCCATCATCGAGGGATGAGCTATTAGATAACCTTCATTTTCGAAAAGCAAACATTTAATATTGTGCATTTGACACAAGGGAGTGGAGTCTAAAATAATTTTATAGAAATAAGCATAAGGTAAATCCAAGGCAACTATAGCCACCGGCTGATCACGTTCTATGGAATGTAAAGCATTGGATTTACCCTCAAATATCGTATGAGCTATGGTGATAATATAACCCGATCCAGCGGCATCCAAATAAGGTTCTGTGGTTATTATCTTGCCGGGATGTTGTATAGCCTTGCGATACCAGGGTCTTTGAGAGGGATCATAATTGTTATTTAGAAGACAACCGGGAAACATTTGTAGGACCCCATTAACTGAGGCTATATAGCGACGTATAATATAGTTCTTCAATGATCCCCGGGCATCTTGATGTCTCTTCTTCAAATGCTGCATGGCATTGTAAAGAGCATTAACTTCTTGCCTGATTTGTGGCCTTAGGCCAGGATTAGCCAGCAAACCGGTGGTATCTTTTAAATAAGCCATTATACTCTCCACTGTATGAAGTTGAGTTTGTGAAGAACTCATGCGATTGTTGTGCAGAAATGTAAATGGCGACTCAAAGGCCAAAGAGCTTAAAAATAAAGTGGCCGAATCCAAGGTGGCTATTTGACGAAAATAGCGACAAAGATTTGTGGAATCTCTGGCGTTTAGTAAGTCCAAACGGTGGTACATTAAATCAATAGTGGTATAATATTCCTCATAATCCTCACCCTGATGTTGAAACAGGGGTATATTGTTTTTCGAGCTGAAATGTTTTAAGGTCAGGGGCAAAGATGCAGGCAATAGAGAGGCGGCTGGTTTAGAATCCACTTTTGTTTTATTCGAAACTCCAGGATATTTCCTTGTATTTACCAAACACAATATATAAATTCCCAAAATATTGTGCCATTGATAAGTTCTTAAATATTTCTCCTCTTTTCGATTTTTCGTTAAATAGATCGTGGTGGAAACATTGCCATTTTCTTGGGTCAGAATCTTTTCTCTAATGTTTGAGAATTCTGTGGAGTTTTCTAAATATTGTATATCAACAGGAAAGGGAGTTTGATTTTGTGTGAAGGGTCTTGGAAAGGCAGGATGGGCTAGGGTGTTACCGTCGGCTTCAATGAGAAAAGCATAGGAATATTCATTTTTACTGTTCATGGAGAATTGTTGTTGTTGCTGTTGATAGCTGATAATATCTTCTATCAGATCGGATAGGTACAGATCGACTCCAACGACACCAAAGGGCAAGACTGCGTGGGTTATGGAGACAATGGAATCTAGGAAAGAATGAGTTATAAAAAAAATATGTATTAATTTCGATTGTCCATAGAAAAATGTTAATATCTTCAATTTTTTACAGAAAAGTTATGGATAAATTTGGTTTTCTAAAGAATACTTATCGATAACTTTGATTTTCTATAGAAAATTTATCAAAAAATTTTATTTTTGAAAGAGAAGTAATCGAAAACTTTGATTTTCTATGGAAAAGTAAGCGAAAACTATGATTTTCTATAGAAAAGATTTCGATAACATTGATTTTCAATTGAAAAATTATCAATAACATCAATAACTTTGATTTGCTATTGAAATGTAAACGATAAATTCGACTTTTTATTTAAAAGTTATCAATAACTTTACTTTTCTATAGAAAAGTTATCGATAACTTTACTTTTCTATAGAAAAGTTATCGATAACTTTTCTATAGGAAAGTAATCGATAACTTTTCTATAGAAAAGTTATCGATAACTTTACTTTTCTATAGAAAAGTTATCGATAACTTTACTTTTCTATAGAAAAGTTATCGATAACATTACTTTTCTATAGAAAAGTTATCGATAACTTTACTTTTCTATAGAAAAGTTTTCGAAAACTTTACATTTCAAAGTTTTTGAAAACTTTGATTTTCTATATAAAATTTATAGATAAGTTTGATTTTTATAGAAAAATCTTCGAATTTCTTTTAAAAAAGTTATCGATAACACGATAAACGATATTTCTTGTAATCTATTTTACCTTTACTATTGCTTTCGACTATGGGTGTATGCACCTGCCAGGTCTTGTGTATATAAGGCTCTTGAAAATCCTTTTCAAATATTGCGGTAGCTGCTTGTATTATGACATCCTGCTGAGTTTTGGTCAGCATAAAAAGTTTGCCCGTTAAAATATGTTCCGGTTTATACCAACCCTTGGTATCTATATCATATTTTGTATAGTTCTGGGAGGAGATTTCGGTTAGGAACTGTTTTTCATACATAATGCGTTTTTCGTCTAAAGAAAAAGGGTTGTTAATTTCATTCCAAAAATTTCTAATAAAATGTTATACTTACTCAATACCACTCCACAAACGTTAATAACAATGGGTTTTTGCAATGACCTTTGACCCTTGGCCATTACATTTAAAACATGCCGAGAATCCGAGAAGTTTATCAATAAACCTCTTGTTATATAAACAAATTCGATGGGATTAAGAGGATTTATTAAACTGGCATTTTGTAGTCTGGATATCATACGAAATGAATATTCAAAGCCCAGGGAATGATTAGTTAAAGCCTTACTCAAGGTTAAGCTGTTAATATAATTCAATATCTCCTCTTTACGTTCTCTGGAGGTGGCATATAAACCATTTGCCGCATCAAAGGCTGAGGCATCTAGTAGAAGCATATTTTCTATTTCATCGGAAACGCATACCAATGACAGCATATCATTGGGTGAGAGTAAATGTAAAATATTTGATATGTATGTTTTGGCCAATTCCAAAAGTTCTCCACTCATGGCCGAACCGACGTCCAGGAGCAGAAATACATATTTACTTTGTATAGCCGAGGTATATAGATAACGAAAATGTAAATCATTGTAAAATTTCATATATGAATCACTGGCATCATCACTGCGCGATAAAAAGTAGATATGTTTTATGTGATTTCCCAAATATTTGGGATTTTGATTTTGAAATTTCTCCATAATCCAGGGAGTCAAAAGTTCATTTTTGAGCAAGGATTTTTTAAGAGATTTTATTTTCTCTTTTATATAAGAATTGGCCTCTAAGGTCAATTCATTATTTTCATTGAGCAAGGAAGTGTCTATAAAGTTACGCATGGGACGCGTAAAATCAGTCTTATCATAGTTAAGTATTTGTATTTGTTGTTTATTGTAGCTTTCGGTGGCCGTGCTAAACGAGGTGGAGTCCAGGTCGTAGCAGGATTGTATAAAGGTATTAAGATATAAAGGTTTTGTATGATGGCTTAAGGGCTTTTCTATATCATTTAATTCCATATCAAATTCTGGCTCAACATCGCTGATTTCATCATCATCCTCGTCATCTAAGTCTTCTTCGTACTCGGCTGTAAATTGCATAATTTGGGTAATATTAGTTTGAAAATAATCCTTTAGCTCGCGAACAATATGTAAAGCCTTCTCCAGTTTCATGGCCAAACGTTTGCTAAAGTATAACAAATCCTGTTGCATTTTTAGGTCCCAAGAATTCTCTAAAAGTTTTTGATTTGTTAGGGAAATATTGCGATTAAAAACCAAATTTGATGAGGATGTAAAATGCATAGAATCAAAAATTTCCTAGGAGAAAAAGATAAATGTTTAATATTTTAAATTTATTTTGAAAATTCCTTGATCCTACCTGTATCTTGGCCACTCTCATTTCCACATTTCTCATATTTTTGATACGCTCATCAATATTCCTTAACAAATGCCTGACATTTTGCTGACTATTATAGTTGCTAAAGTAAGCACTAGCGGGTGTTTGCAGGAATTGTGTATTCACCAAAGCCTGTGTGGCACCACCAGCAGCTGCACCACCATTTATATTAGCCTGTGTTATTATGCTAGAGGGCACCAATTCTATGGTAGCATTTTGATATTGTAAAGGCACTTTTTGTTTAACTATATTAACAGCTGGTATATTAAGGGCTGCTACTTGGGGAGTTGATAGTTCTCCACCACCCACAAATGATGATTGCTTTTTAGTTTCTTCATTCTCCTTTAGGGTTCCCTGTTGTTGTATTGTTTCATATTGTGGATAGTGGTTAATAGTAGATTGTGTTAAAGGAACATTTGATTGCTGCTGTAGTATATTATTCGTATTAGTGTTTTGATAAGAAGCCATACAAGTGTTGATGATAACGGCTAGGAATACCAACCATCCGTAGAGTTGGCAGTTAAAGGACGTTATGAGCATATTTTTTCAGTTTTACATTTAGATGTTAAGATAATAGCTAGAAGTAATGATAAAGCAAAATGGAAATTTGATTGTAGGTGAAAGATAATTTTATTTTTTTAAGAGATTTGCGATGAACGGAACAACAAGCGACTAGGCACTATCATGGATCACACAAGACTAGAACCAGAATCGCCCTTGTGAAAGACTGTATAGTGGAGTTAGTATTCAATTTTTTCCTTTGCTGTTGCGATCACAATGTTATATTGTCACATTATCTCAACAATTTTCGAAGACAATGAAGATAAAACGGCACTAATGCAATTCTGGTTTTATCGAAAAACGGCTAGATTTGGCAGTTCTTTTTTGACATTAAAGGAGCTTTCAATAATATCACGATCAACTGTCCTCATTACTTTAGCTACTTTGGAAAATCGTCGCCTACGCTGACGACGTAGTTATACTGGTATCAGCTAAATACCTAAATGCAATCAGTGAAATTTTGAAATCGGCACTAGGAGACCTCTCCTCCTGGACAATTGACATATAAAGGCACGCTTAAAAACATACATATTTTGAATGCTAATATTTTAAAAATATTGTAAAATGGAATTTCTTAAAATAGCCTCACAATGCAAGCGCTAATTATGTTTATTTGCAAATAATCTTAAAACTGTCAAACTGTCTGTTGTTTTTTTTTTAGAGGAATACTTTATCAGGGAGTGCCCATTAACAAAAACAAAATGATGTAAAGATGATAATAACAAGTGGATGTAACTATGCATAGGGTATGTATATTGTAGATGCATTTTCTATTGTACTGTGTATATGTCGGTGATGAAAAATATCGGTTTTTTACATTGTCTAGCAAATTCTGGAAAGACCTATATAGGTTTTTCCTGTTTGAAAGAGGTCAGCTTCAAAGTTGATTCATTAGGGATAAATTTTATAAGAATATAAGCTTAATGCCGATGGACCACGATTAAATTTTATGTTAAAGCAACAAACAGTTATTCCTTCTAAGCCATCCGTGATGTCATCAAAACTACATCATAAAACAGTTGGGAGTTTAAAGATGAACAATCGTTTTAGATTGGGAATTTCGCACAATATATATATTTCGGGAAAGATATAATATATAAGTGTCTGTTTATCAGCTGGACATAGATCATGTTTATGTGCCTTGTGCCCAATATGATAACTTAAGCTGAATAATTATTCAAAGCTTTGCTTCACATTCACAATGCCGTTCTTAATTGATAACAGCTGTTCATTACGATTCCATGTATTCAAGTGTTTTTTCTTAAAAGTTATCTATAGACCCATTCCGTCAAAGTAATACAATATTTCGACAAACGTCTAGTCACTTTTTGATATATGCTCTGTTTTCCGTATACAGTTTTTGGACATTTTAGTTTGCATTACACAACTCTTTAAAACCAGATCAAATTCTAAGTATCCAAATAAAACCAATGAATAAATACTTTTTGTTATACATATCAATCATTCTAAAAATTCCTTCTGTGGGTGTTTTGTTTCTTCAACTGCAAAAATATAACAAAACAACAATAATAAACCAACAAAAATGCACATCAAAGAAAAATTATCTGGTATCTTCTCATTTTCTTAAAAAAACAACAAATTGTTGTTTTTGCCTTTTTTAATACATGTATTATAGAGTAGTATTAGTTTAGTTTTTTTTCTTCTTCTGTTTGTTTATTTACAATCGTTAATTTCTTTGTTGTTTGCCGCTCTTCTTCAGTACAAAACCAAAAACAACAACACCAATAAACCATCAACCAGAAAAAAAATACACAAAACACACGGATACTCCTCAACCAAACAACACACACACGCGCGAACCACATTGTACACACATGCCAGAACACTGTGTTTTTTCTGTTTCTTTCATCTTTTGCTTTTTTTCTACCAAAAATTTTCCTTTCTTTCTAGTTGAATTTTTACTTTATTTCATTGATTTTTGCGCAAAATTTCATTATACCTTATTAATTTATAGTATAGTTAACATTTTTATACAATTTTTTAATAATTTTATGCACAGTTTATGAGTTTTTCTTTAAAAAAATATATGTTAACATTTTCTCAACACGCACGAAAGCAGAAAATAAAAATTACTATGAATAAAATAGAGATGAGAAAAAGTTAGGTTATCGTTTGCTATTAGAGATGATAAAAATGTGTAAGACAATATGGGAAAAACAGGGTTGCCAGAAAATTTTCGCTTATAAAAATGTTGGCAGTTAATTTCAAATGATGGCAAAAAATCGAAAATGTTAAAATATTTTTTTATAGAAAAATTTTATATAGAAATTTTTTTTTTATAAAAAAAAAATTGTATACATATATATTTTACCATAGAAAATTTTTCTATATTTTATAAAGAGTAATCCATTTCGTAGTTTCAAAAGTATAGGACTTGAATTCAACATCTGTCAAACTAATTTGTTAAACCAATTTTTTCCTTTCAGTTGAAAGTATGACATTGACGAAAATAGATCGCTTAATTATCACACAAAGCATAAAAATTATCAAAACATACTACAAAAATGGTGATTCTGCAACAGCCACACATCGTGCTTTAAGAAGAGATTTTGGTTGGCCAAAATTTATTTTTTTATACCAAATGTTTCAAACATTTTTTAAATTTTATAGGAAAATTTTCAAAAATTTCTAAATTTTATAGGAAATTTTTTAAAAATTCTTATTTTCATAAAAAATTCTTTTTTTATTAGAAAATTTTTCAAAAATTTTTTATTTTTATGGGAAATTTTTTGAAAATTAAAAAAAAAATTTTATATATTTTTTAAAAGTTTCTTATTTTTATACCAAATTTATCAAAATTTTTTCTTATTTTTACAGGAAATTTTTCAAAAATTTCTTATTTATATAGGAAATTTTTCCAAATACTTGTGATTAAAATCAAATATTTATTCAAATCTTAATTGTATAGATATTGGATTTTATTTATATAATAATATTTTTGGTTATATTTGAATTCACTTAACTATACGCACCAATTGCCCTTCCGCGGTATATTTGTACAAGGGATCATTGATCTCCCCGACTTTTGTATATTGCAAAGTAGCCGTAAAATCGTTTTGTCTCTTTTCATCCCCCGTCTTTTGGGTAGTAAATTTCACTTTTTGTATAGAGTGATCGGGATTAACAACAAAATATTGTCCCTGAGCTATTTCTTCATTTTTATCCTCCTGCAGACGATTATAATTTTGTACCGCTGCATTCAAAACATCGAGGGCATATTGTTTTTCCTGTTCCTCCTCGTTGTTGAGAGGGGCTGAATATTGTTGGGCAGGTTGAGGTTGTTGCAGTTGTTGTTGCCCGGCATAACGGGGATCTAGGTTATAAATGGGGGCGCCATACTGCAAAGCGGGTCTTTGCTGACTTTCAAATCTTTCATCGGTGGTGGGATTAGGAATGGGTAGGGGAATATTTGCAGGCGGTAAACTGGGTTCAACTGAAGCAGGCGTGGTTTGGGGTTGATCTGAGGGAGGTCTAAAGTCAGGTCTTTGTGGAGGTCTAAAGTCGGGTCTTTGTGGAAATCCAAAGGTAGGTATTTGTGGAGGTCTATTTTCGGGTCTGCCATCGTTTCTACCGCCATGTCTATTGCCATGTCTACGTCCATGATCCCGTCTGTGGCCATGATTGAATTCATTTCGGGTTTTATTGTTGCCCACCGTATTTCCGATAAATATTATTTGTTGAGGAGGTAAATATTGGTTTTGTGGTTCCGATATGGCAACGCTTTGCACTTCTTGACCGGCAAAATCCACACGTTGTTTGGTTATTTCAAAAGAGATGCCCTGATTGGGTAATTGCTGTGAAGAATCGAAATCATATTGAGGATAAAATTCACCAGGCAAATCAAAGGGTGTGTCGGGACGATAGCCGGCCGGTGCATAACCATTAAAAGGAGCCTCACTGGAGCAAAGTGCAGCCATCGAAGATGTAAACAAGAAAATCTAAAAAATTACAAAAATTTAATTTAAATATCTTCTTTATATTTCTTTGCGCAAATTCTTACTTTTATTAACATTTTGAGTATCGTAATCCACTTTAATATCCACCTTCTAGACTTTAAATCGACTGTTGTAAATATTCTAGATTTTGTGCGTTTTTATATAGAAATTTCGATAAGTTTGGTCATATTTTAGAATTTACATGCAAAACACGTAGAAATTGGGCTTTGAAATTGCAAGTGACGATTTTAAAGGGGTGTCTGCCAAAATTTTGAAAAAAACGCATGAAAATTTTGAAATTAATTATTCTCAACACGTTAATAGTATAATGTTGAATGAACTGTATTTTTTTTAAATATCTGATTATACTATATTATATATAACATTGATTTTGAGCAGACATGCATTTTTGAGTCATTCATTCACACTTTGATTTGATTTTTTTGAAATATGACAACATTTATGAGTGACTTATAAACCTTTGTTTAGTGAAATAGTAAAGAATGAAAATTAAATCAAGTTCAATGAAAAAAGTTTAATTTTAGAGGAATTTTATAAAAACTAAAAAATTAGAAATTTTTGAAAAATTTCCTATAAAAATAAGAAATTTTTTGAAATTTTCCTATAAAAATAAAAAAATTTCCTATAAAAATAAGAAATTTTTGAAATATTTCCTATAAAAACAAGAAATTTTTGAAAATTTCCTATAAAAATAAGAAAAAATTGAAAAATTTCCTATAAAAATAAGAATTTTTTGAAAAATTTCCTATAAAAATAAGAAATTTTTTAAAAATTTTCTATAAAAATAAGAAATTTTTGAAAAATTTCCTATCAAAATAAGAAATTTTTGAAAAATTTTCGACAAAAATAAGAAATTATTGAAAAATTTCCCATAAAAATAAGAAATTTTTAAAAAACTTTCCTACAAAAATAAGAAATTTTTGAAAAATTTCCTAAAATAAGAAACTTTTGAAAAATTTCCTATAAAAATAAGAAATTTTTGAAAAATTTCCTATAAAAATAAGAAGTTTTTGAAAAATTTTCTATCAAAATAAGACATTTTTGAAAAATTTCCTGTAAAAATAAAAAATTTTTGAAAAATTTCCTATAAAAATAAGAAATTTTCCTATAAAAATAAGAAAATTTTGTATAAAAATAAGAAATTTTTGAAAAATTTCCTATAAAAATAAAAAATTTTTAAAAATATTCCTATAAAAATAAAAAATTTTTGAAAAATTTCCTATAAAAAATAAGAAATTTTTGAAAAATTTCCTATAAAAATTGGAAAATTTTGAAAATTTCCTATAAAATAAGAAATTTTTGAAAAATTTCCTATAAAAATAAAAAATTTTTGAAAAATTAATTTATTCTAGGAAATTTTTCGAAAATTTACTTTTTATAGGAAATTTTTCAAAAATTGACTTTTTATAGGAAATTTTTAAAAAATTGACTTTTTATAGAAAATTTTTAAAAAATTTTGTTTTTATAGGAAATTTTTCAAAAATTGACTTTTTATAAGAAATTTTTCAAAAATTGACTTTTTATAAGAAATTTTTAAAAAATTGACTATTTATAGGAAATTTTTCAAAAATTGACTTTTTATAGGAAATTTTTCAAAAATTTTCTTTTTATAGGAAATTTTTCAAAAATTTACTTTTTATAGGAAATTTTTCAAAAATTTACTTTTTATAGAAAATTTTTAAAAAATTTTGTTTTTATAGGAAATTTTTCAAAAATTGACTTTTTATAAGAAATTTTTCAAAAATTGACTTTTTATAAGAAATTTTTCAAAAATTGACTATTTATAGGAAATTTTTCAAAAATTGACTTTTTATAGGAAATTTTTCGAAAATTGACTATTTATAGGAAATTTTTCGAAAATTGACTATTTATAGGAAATTTTTCGAAAATTGACCATTTATAGGAAATTTTTCGAAAATTGACTTTTTATAGGAAATTTTTCAAAAATTTTCTTTTTATAGGAAATTTTTCAAAAATTTACTTTTTATAGGAAATTTTTCAAAAATTTACTTTTTATAGAAAATTTTTAAAAAATTTTGTTTTTATAGGAAATTTTTCAAAAATTGACTTTTTATAAGAAATTTTTCAAAAATTGACTTTTTATAAGAAATTTTTCAAAAATTGACTATTTATAGGAAATTTTTCAAAAATTGACTTTTTATAGGAAATTTTTCGAAAATTGACTATTTATAGGAAATTTTTCGAAAATTGACTATTTATAGGAAATTTTTCGAAAATTGACTATTTATAGGAAATTTTTCGAAAATTGACCATTTATAGGAAATTTTTCGAAAATTGACTTTTTATAGGAAATTTTTCAAAAATTGACTTTTTATAGGAAATTTTTAAAGAATTGACTTTTTATAGGAAATTTTAAAAAAAATTGATTGAATTTATAGGAAATTTTACAAAAATTGTCTATTTATAGGAAAAAAAATTTTTAAATTTACTATTTATAGGAAATTTTTCTAAAATTTACTATTTATAGGAAATTTTTGGAAATTTACTATTTATAGGAAATTTTTGGAAATTTGACTATTTATAGGAAATTTTTGGAAATTTGACTATTTATAGGAAATATTTCGAAAATTGACTATTTTTAGGAAATTTTTCGAAAATTGACTATTTATAGGAAATTTTGAGAGAATTGACTATTTATAGGAAATTTTTCGAAAATTTACTATTTATAGGAAATTTTTCGAATATTTACTATTTATAGAAAATTTTTCAAAAATTGTCTTTTTATAGGAAATTTTTCAAAAATTGTCTAATTATAGAAAATTTTTTAAAAATTGTTTATTTATAGGAAATTTTTCGAAAATTTACTATTTATAGGAAGTTTTTTCAAAATTGACTATTTATAGGAAATTTTTTTGAAAATTGACTTTTTATAGAAAATTTTTCGAAAATTGACTATGTATGGAAATTTTTTGTTTAAAAAAGCTTTTATTTGAAGTTTTTCGACGAAAAAGCTTTCATCAAGAAATATTTAATTGATGATTATCTTTCAATAATTACCAATTTAACACCAAAACTTGTTTTAAATGCTTTAATTAGAAACCATTTAATGGGTAGGCTTTTTCTTACAAAATTTGTTTAGAAAGCTTTTAGTAAAATAAGTAAAAAGCTTAAATTTAAATTGATTAATGATATCTTAAATTAAATTTAAAAGCGTTTAAAATTATTTATTGAAATTTCCATAGATAGTAATTAAGTTATTCATAGAGTCATTCATTCAATGCTACTCAAGGCATCAAACATATTAATTTTATAATTAAAAGTATTTTAGACAAAATTTTGATAAATATTTAAAAGTATTGATTATTCAAAAAGTTATTAATTAATATCTCGACAATGATTTCTTAACTAAAGAGGAAGACTTTAAATACTTCCACCAAAAATATAAAAAAATTATCAGATGATCATTATTTAAACTTCTACAAAACTTTAAGACTCTAGCTTTAAGATCTCAAGCGATCATATTTAATATCAAACATCTTCATACATTAATGCAACCATTAATCATCAAAAAGATCTTCTGCACAAAAACCACTCATTTGCATTTAGTATCAATTACTGAAGGTGCCAAACTGCATCTAATTATGATGATAACGATTATCTTATTTTATTTATTTGTAATTGAATATTATGTTAACTCAGTGGAAATCTTAATCCAATTGAAGAAAAAAATCTTTAGACGAAATCATTTGAGAAGTTTATTTCCACGAGTGATCATGTGCAATAGAAGCCCTTGAATTTGTAAGATCAACTAAATGTGAAACACGTTTTTGTGGTTTTGTTGAATATAAATCTTTTTTGTTATATTTTTCACATTTTCAGTTTTATGTTTAAAATATTAAACATTAAAAACTGTAACCGAAATTCAAAATTGTTTTTTGTTGCTAAAAATAAAAACAATAGAATACGAAACAATTTTTGGGGATAGAAGATCATGAATTTGCAAGAATAGATTTTACAAAGGGTTTTAGAAAAAGGGTGAAAATAAAAATTGTGTTATAAAAATTTTTTTTCAAAAATTTTCTATAAAAAACAAGAAATTTTTTATAGAAAAATTTTCAAAAATTTCCTATTTTTTTATAGGAAATTTTTCAAAAATTTCCTATTTTTTTATAGGAAATTTTTCAAAAATTTCCTACTTTTTTATAGGAAATTTTTCGAAAATTTCTTATTTTTATGGAAATTTTTTAAAAAATTTATTATTTTTATGGGAAATTTTTTAAAGGAAATTTTTCAAAAATTTTTTATTTTTATAGGAAATTTATCAAAAATTTCCTATTTTTATAGGAAATTTTTCAAAAATTTCCTATTTTTATAGGAAATTTTTCAAAAATTTCCTATTTTTATAGGAAATTTTTCAAAAATTTCCTATTTTTATAGGAAATTTTTCAAACATTTCCTATTTTTATAGGAAATTTTTCAAAAATTTCCTATTTTTATAGGAAATTTTTCAAAAATTTCCTATTTTTTAAAGGAAAATTTTCAAAAATTTCCTATTTTTTAAAGCAAATTTCCTATTTTTATAGGAAATTTTTCAAAAATTTCCTATTTTTATAGGAAATTTTTCAAAAATTTCCTATTTTTATAGGAAATTTTTCAAAAATTTCTTATTTTTATAGGAAATTTTTCAAAAATTTCCTATTTTTATAGGAAATTTTTCAAAAATTTCCTATTTTTATGGGAAATTTTTCAAAAATTTCCTATTTTTATAGGAAATTTTTCAAAAATTTCCTATTTTTATAGGAAATTTTTCAAAAATTTCCTATTTTTATAGGAAATTTTTCAAAAATTTCCTATTTTTATAGGAAATTTTTCAAAAATTTCCTATTTTTATAGGAAATTTTTCAAAAATTTCCTATTTTTATAGGAAATTTTTCAAAAATTTCCTATTTTTATAGGAAATTTTTCAAAAATTTCCTATTTTTATAGGAAATTTTTCAAAAATTTCCTATTTTTATAGGAAATTTTTCAAAAATTTCCTATTTTTATAGGAAATTTTTAAAAAATTTCTTATTTTTAAAGGAAATTTTATTTTTATGGGAAATTTTTCAAAAATTTTTTATTTTTATAGGAAATTGTTCAAAAGTTTTTTTTTATAGGAAATTTTTCAAAAATTTCGTATTATTATTGGAAATTTTTTAAAAATTTCTTTTTTTTATAGGAAATTTTTCAAAAATTTCTTATTTTTATAGGAAATTTTTCAAAAATTTCTTATTTTTATAGGAAATTTTTCAAAAATTTCTTATTTTTATAGGAAATTTTTCAAAAATTTCTTATTTTTATAGGAAATTTTTCAAAAATTTCTTATTTTCATAGGAAATTTTTTAAAAATTTCTTATTTTTATAGGAAATTTTTCAAAAATTTCTTATTTTTATAGGTAATTTTTCAAAATTTTTTTATTTTAATAGGAAATTTTTCAAAAATCTTTTATTTTTAGAGGAAATTGTTGAAGTTTTTTTTTATAGGAAATTTTTCAAAAATTTCCTATTTTTATAGGAAATTTTTCAAAAATCTTTTATTTTTAGAGGAAATTGTTCAAAAGTTTTTTTTTATAGGAAATTTTTCAAAAATTTCCTATTTTTATAGGAAATTTTTCAAAAATTTCCTATTTTTATAGGAAATTTTTAAAAAATTTCTTATTTTTAAAGGAAATTTTATTTTTATGGGAAATTTTTCAAAAATTTTTTATTTTTATAGGAAATTGTTCAAAAGTTTTTTTTTTATAGAAAATTTTTCAAAAATTTCTTATTTTTATAGGAAATTTTTCAAAAATTTTCAAAAATTTCCAATTTTTTTATAGGAAATTTTTCAAAAATTTCCTATTTTTTTTATAGGAAATTTTTCAAAAATTTCCTATTTATTTATAGGAAATTTTTCAAAAATTTCCTATTTTTGTATAGGAAATCTTTCAAAAATTTCCTATTTTTTTATAGGAAATTTTTCAAAAATTTCCTATTTTTTTATACGAATTTTTTCAAAAATTTCCTCTTTTTTTATAGGAAATTTTTCAAAAATTTCCTATTTTTTTATAGGAAATTTTTCAAAAATTTCCTATTTTTTTATTGGAAATTTTTCAAAAATTTCTTATTTTTTTATAGGAAATTTTTCAAAAATTTCCTATTTTTTTATAGGAAATTTTTCAAAAATTTCCTATTTTTTTATAGGAAATTTTTCAAAAATTTCTTATTTTATAGGAAAATTTTTTAAAATTTCTTTTTTTTATTGGAAATTTTTCAAAAATTTTTTATTTTATAGGAAAATTTTTAAAAATTTCTTATTTTTATAGGAAATTTTTCAAAAATTTCTTATTTTTATAGGAAATTTTTCAAAAATTTCTTATTTTTATAGGAAATTTTTCAAAAATTTCTTATTTTTATAGAAAATTTTTCAAAAATTTCCTATTTTTTTATAGGAAATTTTTCAAAAATTTCCTATTTTTTTATAGGAAATTTTTCAAAAATTTCCTATTTTTATAGGAAATTTTTCAAAAATTTCCTAGTTTTTTAAAGGAAATTTTTCAAAAATTTCCTATTTTTATAGGAAATTTTTCAAAAATTTCCTATTGTTATAGGAAATTTTTCAAAAATTTCCTATTGTTATAGGAAAATTTTCAAAAATGTCTTATTTTTATAGGAAATTTGTCAAAAATTTCTTATTTTTATAGGAAATTTTTCAAAAATTTCTTATTTTTATAGGAAATTTTTCAAAAATTTCTTATTTTGATGGGAAATTTTCCAAAAATTTCTTATTTATTTTAGAAAATTTATTTTTATAGAAAATTTTTAAAAAATTTTTTATTTTTACAGGAATTTTTCCAAAATTTTCTTATGTTTATAGGAAATTTTCTAAAAATTTCTTATCTTTATAGGAAATTTTTCAAAAATTTCCTATTTTTATAGGAAATTTTTCAAAAATTTCCTATTTTTATAGGAAATTTTTCAAAAATTTCCTATTTTTATAGGAAATTTTTCAAAAATTTCCTATTTTTATAGGAAATTTTTCAAAAATGTCTTATTTTTATAGGAAATTTTCCAAAAATTTCTTATTTTGATGGGAAATTTTTCAAAAATTTCTTATTTTTTTTTTAGAAAATTTTTCAAAAATTTCGTATTTTTTTAAGAAATTTTTCAAAAATTTCTTATTTTGATAGGAAATTTTTCAAAAATTTCCTATTTTTATAGGAAATTTTTCAAACATTTTTTATTTTTATAGGAAATTTTTAAAAAATTTTTTATTTTTACAGGAATTTTTCCAAAATTTTCTTATGTTTATAGGAAATTTTCCAAAAATTTCTTATGTTTATAGGAAATTTTTCAAAAATTTCTTATTTTTATGGGAAATTTTTTAAAATTTTTTTAAAAATTAGAGTAACACCCTATCGCTTTATTTGCTGTCTTTTGCATTACATCATAATTTCAATGATTTGTGTTAACAGTTATATTTTATTGTTAATGATCAGATACAACTAAATATTTTATAAACACTTGCCAAAAAACGAAAACCGAAAAAAATTGTTGAAAACTTGGAAATGTTTGAAATATAAAACCATGTTAAGGTGTGCATTATTCGCGACCAAGTTTTAGTTTTTTGATGGGTCAATGCTATTTTTAACTTGACTAGACTTGATTTCGGTGGGATACCAAATGTAACAGCGTAACCGTTAACAATAAATGTTGATGTTAATAAACAATTTGTTCTACTTAAATGAAAACTTTGTAACAAGGTAATTATTAAAAGATTTCACGAATTTTATGTTAAATTAATTTTGTATTAAAATATTGTGTTTATTTATGTTATTAGATAATTGTTATTTTTGAAAAGGTAATTTAATATATCTTTGAAATTTGTAAATACTTTAAAGTATTTAAATAATTAAAGTGGACTTAAGGAATTAAAATAATAATGTAAAAGTTAAAACTTTATACCATTAACAAGAAGTCATTAAATATTTAAGTTAAAAGCAATTAACGTGTGTTCATTGTTAAGCAATTGATATTTTATCTATTGATTTTAAAAAGTAAATTTTTTTGAAAGTAGACAATGCCAAAGTAACATCAATAACTTATGCCATCATCAACAATTTAAAAGTTTTAACAATTTTAAAATATTATGTACCTACTTACTCTTAATAGCTTTGTCGTTAAAATTCCTAACATCACCCTTATCATTACCAAACTATTTGGTCTTTTGTTATCTTTTAAAAATCCTAAACATTTGAGAAAATTGTTCCTTCCCATCATTAAATTTTAGTTTTGCTTTACTTATTTTCCTTAATTTTTTCTTGTTATTTCTTGTTAATAATAACACTTGACACCATTTTAACAAGTGTGAATAATTTAATTATAATACAATTTTTTATCCAAATAGTTTTGATTTCAAAATTTTGTTACATTTTCTATTGCGTGATATTTGATTGCACTTGTGTCTTATATATTCCTCTTCTCAAATGGTTCAATATTAAAGAGTGTTCTAAAAAAAATATGCATTTACTATTTTAGACAAAATTTATCCATAGTGCAAGAAATAATTTATTTTTTGATCAAGTTAGTTTCTATAGATATGTCAGATACTATTATTTTAGAAATTATTAATTTTCAATAGTTATTTCAATCAAAATGGACTGCGAAAAAAAGTTCGTGAAAATATAATTAAAACTTTTCAGAAAAATCCGTCATGGACTTTTAAAAAAATAGCTAAAAATTTGAAAGTTGACCCTCGAACGGTTTCTAATGCCATCAGACGGTATAAGGAAAACCTGAGCATTGAAAGAAAACCTGGATCAGGGAGGAAAAAAGGTTCTACAGATATTGGTAAAGCAAAAGAAGTCGAGCGACTCTTTCGAAGAGCGCCTAACACTTCTTTAAGAAAAGCAGCTCGTACGGTGAAATGTTCTACGAATTTTGCACATAGAGTCAAAGCTTATGCTGGACTGAAGACATACAAAGGTTCCAGATCGCAATGCTATAAAGAACTTAGAAGCAAAAAAACGAGCGCAAAAATTGAAGTCTGATTTTATAAAAAAATACACCTGTTGTGTGATGGATGATGAAACATACGTACTGGCAGACTTTTCTCAGAAGTTTCTCGTGTGGCAAGCTATTTGCAGTTGTGGCAAAAGAAGTAAAGTATTTGTGGCATCTGGCACAATAAACACAGAAATTTATATAAAGGAGTGCCTACAAAAACGGTTGTTACCCTTTTTAAGAGAGCACAGAGTGACTACATTTTTTTGGCCCGATTTGGTATCATGCCATTATGCACTTGAGTGGTACTCAAAGAATAATGTCATTTTTGTACCACGAGAGGCAAATCCACGTAACTGTCCAGAACTTCGGCCTGTGGAAAGGTATTGGGCTCTGGTAAAAAAGGAATTGAAGAACACAGGAAAGATTTCCAAGAACATGTCCGATTTTAAGCGCAGGTGGAACACATGCTCCAAAAAGGTATCAGAAGCAACTGTAAAATCTTTAATGGGAGGGTTTCCGAAAAAAGTCGATAATTTTGCAAAACCCGAGTACTAAGTAAAAATTTTAATGCTAAATGATTTTGTATAATATGTCATTATATTTGCGTATTTTGTAGAGTTTTTATATTAAAAGGTTTGATTTTTATTTAAGAAAATCCAACTACAAATTTTATTTAGAGCACTCTTTATACCTATTTATTTAGATACCATAGACTAGATCTTCACTTTCATTTTAAGTGTCTATTTTTAGGATTTTAGGTTTTAATGTCAATATTGTCTGGCATTTAATTGAATTTGTTGATATTTGTATGTAATAAATACTTGTCAGAAAATTTTTGAAGTGAAGAAGGTGTTAGGAAATGTCAGTTTTTATACCCTTCACCACCATAGGTGGAAAGGGTATTATAAGTTTGTGCTGATGTTTGTAACACATAGAAATATATGTCTTAGACCCACCTTTTAGTATACCAATAGACTTAGAATCACTTTCTGAGTCGATTTAGCGATGTCCGTCCGTCTGGCTGGCTGGCTGGCTGGACCCCCATGTAAAACCTTGTAATTAAACCACAGGTTGCAGTTCTAAAGATAATTTGATGAAATTTGGCACAGAACATTTTTTTGATAAAATCACTAAAACGCTCATAAGTCCGAAAATTATGATAATTTTCATTCTATTTTTTGCACACATCATTTTTGTAATCAATTTGCTAAATTTCAAGATGATCGGTTCACATTTGACCCTAGCCCCCATATATGTCTAAATGATGAAAACAGCTTAAATTTATAAGCCTTAAGAAAATGTTCGTATTTTGACAAAATTTAGGAAATATTTGTTTTATAGATGAAAAAGTACAACTATAGTCGGGCTTGACCGACTACAGCACTTTCTTACTTGTTTATTTTGGTTTACTTTAATAAATATAAAACAAATTTGTATTTATCTCTTAAGCCATTTTGAAAAGTACTTAAGTACATCCAAATTTGATTGAAATATTTTAATAAACATAACCAGCAACAAAATTGTACTTATGTACGATTTGGAAGCAATAAATATGTATATTTTAGTTCAACTGCATTATCAAGTGCTTAACAACAGCTGAAAACGTTAGTAATGTTAAGAAAAGCTCTTGAATAGAGTGAGAAAGAAATTCTATGCAATGTTAAATTAATATTTCTTAAAACTTATTCACACTTGAAATAGTTTGATCTCTCTCAGAGCTTTTTTTTTTTTTTTAATATTTATAATAATTATCCATTAGATTTTATATAGAAGTTACTCCAGGAACTCCTTTTGTATATTATATATAAATATTATGAAATATATGAAATTTAAAAAGTTTTAATTAAGCGTATTGCACTAGGATTCCAATTTATTACAACTATTTTGTATTGTAATAAATATAATAATTTTTGTTAACAAATTTCGTTTAATTTAAATAAAGAAATCCTTATCATAAACAGCCATATAAATAGTTAGATGGAGGGCGGAAAGATGATACCCCCTATCATTGATAACCCTGAGCAAATCTCCTACAAGTATTATTTATATATGCATAGCATACAGAGACTTTAAATTTAAAAAGACAATGCTTTAATTTTTATTAAAAAAAATATCAAAGAAAATCAAAAGACTTAAGACACGAACCTGCTTATTATTTTTCTTAGCAGGTTCGTGTCTTAAGTCTTTTGATTTTCTTATACGTTTTTTTTAATTAAATAAAATTATAATCATTTTAAAGTCTTTTTATGCAATACATTTGTATGATATTTGCTTAAGGATGTCAACCATCAATCCTTTCAGCCGCTGCTATTTGATGCGTTTTACTATGTCGATGACAGCGTATAACTCATACAGCTCATAGTTTATTCTCCAAAGATTTTTCGTAGAATCTTTCTCTCAAAAACTCCAAGAATATCTTCATCTACCTGTACAAGTGCCTATAATTCAGTACCATACATGTTATTTTGCGTGCCAAGAATGCGGCGGCTAGTAGTTAGAGTATCCCAAAAATAACTTCCTTAACATTGGCTCAAAAACCAAAAGGGATATGTCTTCTGAATCCTTCGTCTGTCTGTCCGTCTAGCTGAGGATTGGAAGCATGTGTTGTGTGAATGCCCGTTTTACTCGGACATAAGAAATTAAGAAGGTTGGGGGGTAGTTAGGACTCAGGACGGTTACGATGTGAGTGGGGTGCTTTGCACCCAGGAAAGGGTGAGAAGTGTGGCTGAATATGTGTTAGAGGTTTTCAGTAGGCGAAGAATTCGTTCTTCAAGTGCTAGGCAGTAATACAATTTTGGGTGAATAGGCTCCCTTGGGGTCCGACTCGGCCCTCCCGGTGTTCTTGGGAGAATACCTGGTCTTCTGGGGATGGGACGGATCCCGGGTAGCCTTTTCATTCCCAAAAATGTGTTCGAGATATATAAGGTGGTCATATGTTGTGTGAATGTGTGTGTGAGGGAACCAGTCCCTAGCCTTTTTTGGGGGCATTTACTGGTAGTGGCTTATCCACGAAGTCCGACCAGAGACTTTGTCTGGTACCACGGGAGTCAGAAGCCCCTGGAATTTCGGTTCCAGTCTGACTATTGGTGTGGCCCCAGTTGGGAGCATCGTGGTGGCTGTGGTTATACCCAAAATCGCGGGTAGAACGTAAGTTCGATGTGGAGTTGCATTGCAACCGGGTGCCGTACCCATAGACCGGAAGGAGGTTAGATAGCTCCGCCCCCACCAAAGGGGAAACCTTGTCCAAAAAGCATGGTTTCAATTTGGTACGGATGTATATCCGGGCGCTGGTGGACGTATTTTACCACCCGGTGTTGAGAGCACCGTGGAATAGGCCTGTACGGTGGTGTGTCCACGTAAAACGTCGACTTTCATGTCCGTCTAGCTGTCAGTCTGTCTGTTGAAGGCACAATAGGACATAAACAACAGGAGCAAGGTTACTGAAACTTGGCAAACATATTCTTAATTTCTTAGTATTGAAATTAGGCGAAATCAAATTACATTTGACCATAGCTCCTACATAACCTCGCCTAGGACAATCGCTTCTTTGCTAATAAATGACAAATTACAATAGATATGATGCTAAAATGTAGCACAGAGAAGTCTTACAGCATATATAATGTAATCGAAATCGGTTCGCATTTAACCATAGCTCCCATACAAAACACTTTCGAAAACAGCCTAAATTCCACCCAAAATGCACTTAAATGCCAATAAATGATAAACTGTAATAGCTGTGGCCGCTAAACATAGCACAAGGAAGTTTTATGTCAATGGCAACCAGTGCGCAAAATTTTGTCACAATCGTTCACCATTTGACGATAGCTCCCATATAAAAACTTACGGAAACACTAAAATACCAAAAAGATAGGGGGTTTCTGTCCTTCAAAGGAAAGAGCGATAGCGCCTTAACGAAAAGAGCTAAAGGGCCAAAATTTGCAAAAGTATTTTCGATATCGTGAACAAATTGTGTATTAAAAATATAGTACCTGGTTGACCGAGCCTTGCTCGGGGCTTTATGATAAGTATTTTGAGGCAAATTTTAAAGTTTTTATATATTTTATTTTATACAGTTACAGTTTAACTCATTTTAAATAATTTTGAAAATTGGTCATACCAACAGATACCTCCGACGACTCATGCGCAACAACTTTGCTAAAGATTATAGTCTGATCAAATGCACAGTTTACGATTTAATTCATTTTGAGTAGTTTTCAGTGGCGCCGCCTGAAGTCGTTCATAGCACTAAGAAACCTTCATCTGCTTATGCGTAATAACTTTGCTTATGATCATAACATGCACAGTTTATGATTTAATTCACTTATAGTCTGATCAAATGCACAGTTTACGATTTAATTCATTTTGAGTAATTTTCAGTGACGCCACCTGTCGGACTTTGGTCATTCCAATTAATAAACCTTCGTCGGATTATCCACAATAACTTTGCTAAAAATTATAGCATGATTAAATGTACAGTTTACGATTAAATTGACTTTAAGTAAATTTCAGTGGCGCCACCTGTCGAAATTTCTTCATACCAACTAAGAAACCTTCGTCGGCTCATGTGCAACAACATTGCTAAAGATTATAGCATGATTATATGTACAGCTTACGATTAAATTGACTTTGAGTAATTTTCAGTAGCGTCACCTGTCGGAAATTACTCACACCAATTAAAAAGCATTCGCCGGCTCATGCGCTACAACTTTGCAAAAGATCATAGTACGATCAAAGGTACAGTTTACGATTTAATTAATTTTTAGTAATTTTCAGTGGCGCCACCTGCCAGAAATTCGGTTTATCAACTTAAAAACCTCCGCCGGCTTATCCGCAACATCTTTGCTAAAGAGCATAACATGATCAAATTCATAGTTTACTATTCTATAAAGAACATACAAACAGACAAATATTCATTTGTTTTAAAGTTATAATATTACTAATTTTTTCCCCTTTTTATCCCCTAATTTCAAAAAGTTCCATATGCATAATTGGTACTTCTTTCGTACCAATTGAATTCGGTACATTTTATTAGAAAGCAGTTAACATAATTTTCCTATTCATATTACTTTTGTAGATGTTAAGTTATCAGCTTATCCCTTTTTTACACACTTTGGCCACAAAATCAAAAAAGTACCGAATACGTGTTCAATATTTCTTTCACATCTATTGATTGCAGTACCAAGTTTCTTTCTATATTCTTTAGTTTAAAATATAAGAGTGGGTTAAAAAGGTGCCAAAAAAACTATTTTCACCCTTTTTTACCCCCTATCGGACATAGTTTCAAAAAAGTACCAAACACCTGTCCGCTTATTTTCAAAGCTGCTTAAAACGTAATTTTAATTTTGTTTCTATACCTATTACTTTAGGAGACATAGCGTTTTCGATTTTTCCCCCTTTTTACCCGTTTTTACCCTCTTAGAGGTAAAAGTTCCAAAAGTCCCTTCTTCTTCGACCTATACATCAAAAAAGATACCCACTGTCCAAATTTTATCAAAATCGTTAGAGCCGTTTTCGAGATAGCCATTCTATATATATATATATATATATATATATATATATAAATACAATTATTGCTCGTTTAAGAATATAAGATATAGAAGTTACTCCAAGAACTCCTTTTGTATATTATATATAAATATTATGAAATATATGAAATTTAAAAAGTTTTAATTAAGCGTATTGCACTAGGATTCCAATTTATTACAATTATTTTGTATTGTAATAAATATAATAATTTTTGTTAACAAATTTCGTTTAATTTAAATAAAGAAATCCTTATCATAAACAGCCATATAAATAGTTAGATGGAGGGCGGAAAGATGATACCCCCTATCATTGATAACCCTGAGCAAATCTCCTACAAGTATTATTTATATATGCATAGCATACAGAGACTTTAAATTTAAAAAGACAATGCTTTAATTTTTATTAAAAAAAATATCAAAGAAAATCAAAAGACTTAAGACACGAACCTGCTTATTATTTTTCTTAGCAGGTTCGTGTCTTAAGTCTTTTGATTTTCTTATACGTTTTTTTTAATTAAATAAAATTATAATCATTTTAAAGTCTTTTTATGCAATACATTTGTATGATATTTGCTTAAGGATGTCAACCATCAATCCTTTCAGCCGCTGCTATTTGATGCGTTTTACTATGTCGATGACAGCGTATAACTCATACAGCTCATAGTTTATTCTCCAAAGATTTTTCGTAGAATCTTTCTCTCAAAAACTCCAAGAATATCTTCATCTACCTGTACAAGTGCCTATAATTCAGTACCATACATGTTATTTTGCGTGCCAAGAATGCGGCGGCTAGTAGTTAGAGTATCCCAAAAATAACTTCCTTAACATTGGCTCAAAAACCAAAAGGGATATGTCTTCTGAATCCTTCGTCTGTCTGTCCTTCTAGCTGTCAGTCTGTCTGTTGAAGGCACAATAGGACATAAACAACAGGAGCAAGGTTACTGAAACTTGGCAAACATATTCTTAATTTCTTAGTATTGAAATTAGGCGAAATCAAATTACATTTGACCATAGCTCCTACATAACCTCGCCTAGGACAATCGCTTCTTTGCTAATAAATGACAAATTACAATAGATATGATGCTAAAATGTTGCACAGAGAAGTCTTACAGCGTATATAATGTAATCGAAATCAGTTCGCATTTAACCATAGCTCCCATGCACAACACTTTCGAAAACAGCCTAAATTCCACCCAAAATGCACTTAAATGCCAATAAATGATAAACTAACTAAAACTACTAATAGCTGTGGCCACTAAACATAGCACAAGGAAGTTTTATGTCAATGGAACCAGTGCGCAAAATTTTGTCACAATCGTTCACCATTTGACGATAGCTCCCATATAAAAACTTACGGAAACACTAAAATACCAAAAAGATAGGGGGTTTCTGTCCTTCAAAGGAAAGAGCGAAGCGCCTTAACGAAAAGAGCTAAAGGGCCAAAATTTGCAAAAGTATTTTCGATATCTTGAACAAATTGTGTATTAAAAATATATCGTTACTTTAATATAGAAAGGCCCTAAGTCGTTTTTCGTTCAAATTGCTTTTTAATGCTTTATCTTATGTAATTTTGAAAAATATTTTAATTTCAAAAAACATTATTATGGCATTAAATCCTTCAGAGAATTTAGTAAAAAACTGCGTTTAAAAAATTTATGTATCTTCAAAACTTAAGATTTTATTTTGTTTATTTTCCCTCTCCTGTAATGTAAGAAAAATATTAGTTAGGGCTTTTCTATATTAAAGTAACGATATATATAAAATGAAAACTCTCTTCAAAATTTACTTTGTTTTATACAAAAATGCATTTTATTTTATTAAAATATAAATTCTTTTTTTACATGATTTTTTTTTAAATGAATTCTATGATTTTTTTACGGCATTAAAAAATATTATATATTACAATGAATGAGTATTATAAGATATCATTTGTTTATACATATAAAAGTAGTTATATACATATAGATTTAAATGATTAATTAAGATGATAATAAGGTATAATGTATGTATTTGTATGTATGTATGTATAAATGTGTGTGATTTTTATGCTGTGTGTATGTATTTGTAAGCATAATAGGGTTTGAAATATACAATATAGAGAACAATGAAAGCACTTAACGGTGAACGATAGCACATTTTATAAAAATTAATTAAAAATTATTTAAGAGTTATAAAAAACAAAACTAAAACAAAACACAACAAAAAAGCTTTTCTTATACCAAAAAGCTTTAAAGCTTTTTTTTTTGTGAACAAGAAAAGCTTTATGGCAAAATGATGGTTAAGAAGGTTGGTTGATCGATAAGGCTTAAAAGCTAAGGCTTTTTCTGTTTTATGGGGGAGGAATAAGATTAAGGCTTTAAAAGACCAAAGAGAGGTAGAAGTATATTTGTTTTAAAATGAAAAGAAAAGTTAAGTTAAGGCAAAAGCTTTTTCACTTTTTTTGGTACACATTATATGTGTTTACTTAAAGCTTTTGCCTGCTCCCACTTCTAACTTCTGAGGGGTAATTTTAAAACTAAATTAAAATAAAGTACAAAATTCATAACGACTAAGTGTGAAAGTATAAAATCTCAGGTTGGTTTTCTAAGTCTAAGTCTAGCAATAGCATAGAAATCTTTGTAAGCCTTATTGATAACCACCAAATTTGCCTTGTTGTTGTGCGTTGCTATCGTAGCCACCGGAATTGCCATAACCGCCACGACCGCCAGCTTGACCACCATTGACTTGTTCATAACGGATGGTGGGACGATAACCATTTTGATCAGCTTCATAATCCACAATTTGTTTACGGCCATCGGGCAAGAGCACATAGTAACGGCCAATAGCCAAATCACCATCACGAGATTCCATATGACCGAAATCGTTGCCGGATTCAAAGTCTTGTACATCATATTTGAATTCGTACTTGGCAGGTCCGAAGTTTTCTTCACCGCCATAACCGCCCTGTTGGCCACCGCCATAACCTCCAGCTCCACCACCCTGTTTGGGGAAAATGGCACCGGTTACAGCAGGAGCACCATAACTGTTTGAGGGAGCTTGAGCACCACCGCCGCGATTAGGAGGCAAATAGTTGTTGGAGGGGGCCTGATACGAGTTTGAGGGTGGCAAGTAATTGCTGTTGGGCTGTTGTTGTTGGTTGGGGGGCAAGTAGTTGTTTTGGGGCACTGGAGGTTCGGCGGAGACAAAGGACAGGCAAGCCAAGACAGCGATTGTGGTAAAGCACTGGAAAGAGAGTGAGAATGAGAAGAGGAAAGTTAGTAGGATTCGGATGTATTTTGATAAATAGTAAAGAAAGGCAATGAACAGCTTTTTACAGTAAAGCTTTTTTATAAAGGATTTTCAAATTAAAAGCTTAGTTGTTCAGTTAGAAAGTTTAAAATTGAAAAGCTTTAAAAATCTTTTTTGTAAAAAGTAAAACTTTGTTCGTTAAAATCCTAATAATAAAATCTGTTTACATACAAAAGCTTTTACAAAATCATTTTTTTAATAAAAATCAAAGCTAAAGCCAAGTCATTATTAGTGGATATATCAAAAATAAATAGTCATTTGACATAGAACTTGCCATAACAACTTTTCATTTAGACGGTTTTAAGTTAAAAGCTTATTATTGTTAAAAAGCTTTTTCTTTAAAGCAAGAGCCTTAAATATAAAGGCTAAGCTTAGTTTAGTTGCTCATAGGTTTTGTGTATTTTTGATTGTTTTATTGTCACAAATATTGATGGAAAGCTTCTTTTTAAAACAGTGCGCTTTTTCTTTAAAAGCTTAAAAAGTTAAATTTGCTCAAGAGTAATGTTTTCAATAATTTTTCAGAAATAAGGTGTAAAAACAAGCTGACAAAGATTTTTGTTTGAAAGATTTACATAAAAAGCTACGATATAGTTTTTCTAAGCTTTTAAAAAGTTTTTGATATAAATGCTTTAAATGCTTTTAATAGGCAAAATTCATATAAACAACTTTTTGCGTACTTGTCCTTTAAAGATATTTAAAGAATTAAAGAAAACATTTGAAGCTAAGAGGTAAGTTAAAAGCTTTGATAAGATTAAACAATTTTTTTCTTTCCAAAAGTCTCTTAAATATTTAAAGTGTGATGATGCGGTTTTATACATATACAATACAAGAGTCTTTGAAGAGCCATTAAAGCTTTTATTTCATAAGTCGAAAGCTCTAGAAATTAATTGCAAACAATAATAACTTTTGCTTCGAAATTTTTTAAAGATTTGTAAATTAAAATATTCGGGATATGAATCTTTAGGAGCAAACTTTAAAACTAATATGTGAAAAAAAACATTTTTAAGAAAAGAGCTTTTCAAAAATAAAAAAATATTGTATGTTTATTATTTAAAAGCTTTTCATGTTCAAAAATATTTTAAAAGGTCTTAAGATGCAAAACAAAAGCTTTTTTGTGTAACAAATAAAAAGATGCTTAAAAAGTGTTTTTTTTTTCGAAAGCTTACCAAAATTTGTTAACTGTGATTTTGGGGATATCTATCTTTAAACAAATTCTTAGTGAAAAAAAATATTTAATAAAAAGATTAAGAAAAGCTTTACTTCTGAATCCTTAATCCGTTGTTTATAGCTATTAATTAAAAAAATAATAAAACTTTCTGAGCTTTTAAATGAATCTCTGTAAAAGCCATTTCATATCTTTTTAAGCTTTCTAATGAAACTTTGCAAAGAGCTTTTAAGATTAAGAGTTTTTTCACAAAAGGACATTTATATTATAACATGTATCAAAAAAATCTTTACTGAATAAATTTTTGTCACAAAAAGCTTATTACACTCATAGCAAATGTCTTCTTTTATTGAAAGCTTTATTACATTAGGCTTTCTTGCTTTTAAAGCTTCTCGCAAAAAGCTTTTAACATTGAGAGCTTTATCAGAGCTTTTTGGTTTTAACTTTAAGTTATATCACAGAAAGCTTCTTACATATAAAACTTCATCGCAAAGGTTTTTTTTTAATTAAAAGCTTTTTCACATAAATTTTTGTTACATTAAAGCTTCAAAGCTTGCGACTTTATTAATCTTACATTCAAAAACTTTTTATAAATAAAAGCTTCTCTTTAAAGAGCTTCTATTATTAATAATAACAGATAGAAAAAGTTTATTGAAAAAGCTTGACATTGATTATCCTAAACTGAAATTATTATAAAAAAAAGCTTCTTATTTATGTTATCTTAAATTGAAGAGCTTCTTATATTAATTAGAACAAAAGATATAAATAGTTTATTAAAAAAGTTTTACATTGATTGGCTAAGGAATTCGATTTATTATTCTAAACTGATTTTTTTTAAGAAAAAGCTTCTCATTGTAGTTATAGTACATAGATAGAAACAAGTTTATTATAAAAGCTTTAAATTGATCTTCTTTTTATTTACTTCACATTTTGTCGTATTATTTTGTAGATTTCACAAAAAGCTTTTTTGAATAAATTCTTAAAAGTTGAGGAATTCGAACTTTATTGTAAACGTTTTGTAACAAAAACTAAAAGTTGTATAACAAAAAGCTTCCGACTTTATTAATCTTACATTAAAAAACTTTTTATTAATGAAAGCTTCTTTTGAAAGGGCTTCTTATATTAATTATGGTACTACATAGAAAAAAATTTAAAAAGCTTTGTAATAACGATATTACTATTTGTTACACATTTTGTCTTATTATTTTGTAGATTTCATAAAAATGTTGTCTAAAGCTTTTGATCTATTTTGTAATTTTTCTTTTTAAATTTTTAAATCTCCCAAAGCCAATTTTTTAATCCGCCAAAATGATCTGATCTTTATTTTAATTGTTATCTATTTTTCACAAATTTACAATATAAACGTCTAAATAGCAAAAAGAGTTGATTAAATGAATGAATTACATTTCATAATCTACTATCATGAAGTTGAGGAGGTAAGAAATGACATTAACTTTTCAATGTTTAAAATTATCACATAAGATTAAGTAGAAAACTACCTAAAAATTGTAAAGATCGAGGGAAGGAGGAATGAAAAGTTAGAGGAAAAGATGACAGTACAAACGGAAAGACTTGAAGGTAGATATAAGATAGGACGGACTTATATTTGGCTGGCTTGATAGATGTTTGGCTAGACTGAAATATTCAAGATTTTACTCCAATAAAGTTTATTTTACATTATAAAATATGCAAGATCTCTATCAATAAAACAAGATTTTAGATGCAAACAAATATGCCAACAAAATTGTATAGATGTTTACAAATCTTTGAAGTTAAAATGTGGCATGCTACATACGAGTTTGTGGAAGACACATATCTTTTTCATTTTGCCTAAGAGGAAGGAAAAAGCTTTTGTGTGTGGCACTTGTTTTGGAATTTTTTTTGTGTTCAGTTTTTTTGCTTCATTCTTTAAGATAACTAAATTATTCATGTAAAAATGAATTTTTTGCTAGATTTTTTTCTATTTTTCAAATTATGATTATGATAAAATTGTCACAATCTGTTAGCACACCATACAAATTTAATGACACAATTTTTCATAATCTTTGAATAGTTTGAAAAAGTCTTTTTTCCTTTCGGTTCTTCAATTCTTTTATTTGAATATGAAAAATTAATGGCTAAACATCGTAAAAATAGCTTTCAAGTCAAAGCTTTTGAAAATTTATTTTTTAAATATTACTAGAGTAATTTTTGTACCATAATTATTTTTAATAATTGGAGTGATTTGAAATATTAAACTTAATGGGTGGTAGATTTAGTTTGACAAGTAATTAATATAAATGTCAGAGATTTTCGACTTATTTTTTCTTAAGTTAAATACAAATTGTGGGAACATTTGAAAGTTATATTTAGGGCAATTTATTTTAATGTTAACAAAACGAAATTTTAAAATATTTTAAATTTAAATAAATTTCTGGTATATATAAATCATTTCTAAAGAAACTGAAAATCTTTTTGTTATAGTTTTTGTAAAATCCTAAGCTTTTACAAAAACTATAACAAAAAGGGTTTCAGTTTCTTTAGAAATGATTTTATAGCTTTAGTTCTAAAAGCCTTTCTTGTTAAGAATCTGTTAAAAAAAGCATTTTTATCAAAAAGGCTACCTAAATAAAGAGCTTTATAAAGCATTTTATTCAAAAGCTAAGTTCCAAAAGACTTTTTGCATAAAGAGCTTAATTGTAATAAAGTTACAAAAATCAGCTTATATTAAAAATTAGTTATAAAGCTCCTCGTTAACGCTTTTTACATTAAGAGCTTTATTAAGGAAAGCTTAAAAAAATTTTAAGTTAATTAATTAATTAAAAATTTTTGCATTAAAAGCTTCTTACAAAAAGCTTAATCGCTTCATTTTATGAAAAGCTTCTTTCATACAAAGCTGTACACAAGCAAAGATGTACTACATAAAGCTTTTTACAATAAATGCTTCATTTAAGCATTTTATACAAAAAGCTTTATCACTTTTGACACTAAGAGCAGCGATGCCAACTCTACCACTTTTGTAGTAGATCTACTACTTTTGGGTATCTTTTTACACTCTACCACTTTTTAAGTAGAATCTACTACTATTTTAAGTTTTTTCAAAATTGTGTTAAATCAATTTTTCATTACCAAAAATGCAACATTGAACACCTGTTTCAAAAAAATATATATATATTTTTTGTAACATGTTCTTACTTTTAGATTTATGCCCCTGAGACCGCAGCGAATTGTATTAGGAATGGAAGCTTTTAAGAAATATAACTTTTCATTTCTCTCTAGAAGAAAATATATTTACATACGTGTTGAAAATTTCTGGCATCATGTTTCTAGAATAATAAAGGTGACAACGAACAAATGTTCATTTTGAGCTCCTAATATAAAAAGTTTTACTGAGTGAAAGATTTTTACATTAAGATATTTGATACAAAAGCTTATCAAATAAAATGATTTATCATTTATTCATCACTTTATATAAAAAGCTTTATCAGTTTTAATACTAAGAGCCTTATTATTGAAACATTTTTGCAAAAAGTTTTCATCACAAATAGATTTTTAAGTAAAAATTTTTACAAAATTAGAGATTAAGTACATTAAAAGCTTCATTCAAGCATTTTATACAAAAAGCTTTATCACTTTTAACATTAAAAGTATCATTTTGCAATCATTGCAAAGAGATTCATACATAAAAGTTTTTTATATGAAAGCTTTACTTAGTGAAAGATTCTTACATTAAGATCTTTAGTACAAAAGCTTCTCAAATAAAAAGCTTTTTTTAATCAAATTAAAAGCATTTTATACAAAAAACTTTAGCATTAAGAGATTTTTAATTTTTTTTTTTAAATCAAAGCTTTTGTTTATTGTGTAGTTGAGCATTTTTTTGTAAAAAACTTTAAAGATTTAGTACATTAAAAGCTTCATTCAAGCATTTTATACAAAAAGCTTTATCACTTTTAACATTAAAAGCATAATTTTGCAATCATTGCAAAGAGATTCATACATAAAAGCTTTTTATATGAAAGCTTTACTGAGTGAAAAATTCTTACATTAAGATCTTTAATACAAAAGCTTCTCAAATAAAAAGCTTTTTTTTCATCAAATTAAAAGCTTTTTATACAAAAAACTTTAGCATTAAGAGATTTTAAATTATTTTAAATCAAAGCTTTTGTTTATTGTGTAGTTGAGCTTTTTTTATTGTAGTTTTTTGTAAAAAGCTTTACCTTGAAACATTAACGTTGAAAAAACTTTTAAGTTTCTTTTAAATTCTTCTTTTATTAAGTGCTTTTCTAAATAAGTTTATTTAGTTTTTAATATTTTCTAAATTAAAAACTAAACTACAAATCTGTGAAGCTTTGCCTTTTAAAGTGTTTGGTGCTACTACTCTTTATCTGAAAATAGTTTAAAATTGAAAAATTTACATTTTTAAGAGTTTTAAGCATAATTTTAATGATGTTTTCCAATGCTTTTGTCCTTGTATTTCCTTCATTAAACTACAAAATTTATGACTAAAAGCTCTTTTCTTTAACGTCTAAAAAGTAACATAAAAAACTTTTAACATTAAAAAGTTTATTGCAAAAAAATCCCTTTTTAATTCTTTTTACACATTGAAAGCTTTTTTCTACAAAATGCTTTAAATTATCAGCAAAATAATTACGCGAAAAAGCGTTATTCCAATTAAAATTTAAGATTTACTTTAAAAAAGATTTTAGGAAAATTTGCAAGCTTTAAAAAAAGATTTACTTAAAGATATAAGTGTTTTTGAGCTTTACTTGCATTGAAAAGCTTTAATTGAGTTTAATTTTATCAGAATGCTTTTATATGAAAGGAAAAAGCTTTAGAGTTAAACATTTTTTAATTTTATTATTAAACTTTGTAAGAGCTTTCTGACAAATCAATAAAACTTGTTAATCTTTTATATAAAAATATTAAAAGCTTTCTAATAAAGAAAAATTAAGATTATCTTTAAGGTTTTTTTATAATGAATATTTATCAATTGTTTAGTAGAAGTTTTATAATAAGGATGATTTATAATAGTTTAAGAGCTTTTGCAAAAGTATAAGAGTTATTTAAAGTCTAAATGCCAAAAGCTTTAGTATGAAAGACTTTTATATATTTCCATAAAATATTAAAAATTTTTGATAGTTTTATTGACCGTTTTTTATCATCAGCTTTTAAAAGTGTTATGCCTATTTTTACACCAATTATATCATTTTAGTTAATTTATATCATAAATCATTTTGGAGGCAATTTATCTTTATTTATATTTGTTTTAATAGCCTCAATTAATTAAAAAAATATTTATATGTTTTTGTTTAACTCTTTATCATCTCATTAATCTATTGATTTAAGCTTATTTTCACTTTTTTCTGAAATCCAACCAATTATATCTAACATTTGTCTTTGCTACTGATTTACAATTAACCAAATTTTTTAAAAACTTTTCAACACCTGTCGTCATAAATCTCTAAAATGATCATAAATATTAAGTTGTGTAATAAAAATGTTACAAATTTAGATTTATGTTTTAGAAATCTTTATGCAAATTTTAATGTAATTAATAAAGAAATTCAAGAAATTAGGCCAATTTCTTTCTATTTGTTAAAATAAAATTTTTGCTGTAGTTTAATTTCTTATGTAACAAAATATTTAAATAACATTTATCAAAACTTCTTGTGAGATCTAGTCCATTAAATATGCAAATTTTGAAATAGCCAAAATTATAAATCATAACAAATTATTTCTACTTTTTAGCTTTTTCAACAGGAAACACTTTTTATAGAATCTTAAGTAAATGTTTTTCATTAATTTTCGCTAAATTTAAGAAACATTTCACAAAACTGTCTTAAAGCTTTTTTAAAGCACAATTTTAGTAAAAAGCTTTTAAATTTTGCAAATTATTTAAAAAATGTTTAGCTGAAACTTTCTAAATATAACAAACCATTTCCATACATTCTTATCTAAATATATTCAGAATTTTCTAATTAAAGCTTTTTTCCAATAAAAATGTTAAAATTGTTTGAAGAGCTTTTGTGTAAAATTTTGAAAAAAGTATTGAAAATCAAAGAGATTAAATTGCATTTGAAATTTTTTTAAAGGAAGAACTAACTACCAAAATATGAAATAGTAGAGCTTTCAATTGTAGAGCTTTTAAAGCTAGTAATGAGTCAAAAATTTTAAGAGTTTTAAGAGAGCTTTTGGAAAATTTTGTATTTTTCAAAAAGCTTTTAAGGAGTAAAAATTTTTATAGAAAATTTTTCTAAAGAAAAATATTTGTATAGAAAATTTTTCTATAGAAGAGTATTTTGATAGAAAATTTTTCTATAGAAAAATATTTTCATAGAAAATTTTTCTGTAGAAATATATTTTCATAGAAAATTTTTCTATAAAAAAATAGTTTCAAAAAAGATTTTTCTATGGAAAAATTATTTAAAAGAAAATTTTTTTATAGAAGTTTTTCCATTAAAAAATATTTTTACAGAAAAGGTTTTTATAGAAAATTTTTCTATAGAAAAATATTTTCATAGAAAATTTTTCTGTAGAAATTTATTTTTATAGAAAATTTTTCTATAAAAAAATATTTTCATAGAAGATTTTTCTATGGAAAAATTATTTAAAAGAAAATTTTTTTATAGAAAAATATTTTTATAGAAATTTTTCCATTAAAACATATTTTTACGGAAAAGGTTTCTATATGAAAATATTTTAGTAGAGAAATTTTTCTATAGAAAAATATTTTAATAGAATATTTTTTATAGAAAAATATTTTAATAGAATATTTTTTATAGAAAAATATTTTAATAGAAAAATTTTTCTATAGAAAAATATTTTTGAAAAATTAGGTTTCATCAGGCTTGAGTTCATTTAATTTTCAAATTATTAATTTTGAAAATTGGAAAGTAAATTATGGAGAAAAACTGAAAAAATTATTTTTGAACGCGGCTAGTGGATTGCAATTTCTGTCCCGCCACAGGACGTCATCAGCACTTAGCGCCCTCGACCACAGTCGAGTTGTCAAATTGCAGAGATAATCATCAATTTAACTCATTGAGTTTGATCGAACATCCCTACGTTTTTTTTTAATTGATTGTGTATTCTCCTATTACTTGTTTTGCTCGATCTTTTCACTTGCCGTTGGCATGTAGAGAAGAACAAGACTTTTTTGGTTTGATGCTATTTTTAGAATAGTAACAATGTTAACAACATATGTATGTAAGTAAATTACATGAATGTATGTAAATGCAACGTGCCCTTTGCTTTTAATTATTTGGGAATTAATTATTCGAACTTTAGAATTAATTGAAAAATTAGGTTTCATCAGGCTTGAGTTCATTTAATTTTCAAATTATTAATTTTGAAAATTGGAAAGTAAATTATGGAGAAAAACTGAAAAAATTATTTTTGAACGCGGCTAGTGGATTGCAATTTCTGTCCCGCCACAGGACGTCATCAGCACTTAGCGCCCTCGACCACAGTCGAGTTGTCAAATTGCAGAGATAATCATCAATTTAACTCATTGAGTTTGATCGAACATCCCTACGTTTTTTTTTTAATTGATTGTGTATTCTCCTATTACTTGTGTTGCTCGATCTTTTCACTTGCCGTTGGCATGTAGAGAAGAACAAGACTTTTTTGGTTTGATGCTATTTTTAGAATAGTAACAATGTTAACAACATATGTATGTAAGTAAATTACATGAATGTATGTAAATGCAACGTGCCCTTTGCTTTTAATTATTTGGGAATTAATTATTCGAACTTTAGAATTAATTGAAAAATTAGGTTTCATCAGGCTTGAGTTCATTTAATTTTCAAATTATTAATTTTGAAAATTGGAAAGTAAATTATGGAGAAAAACTGAAAAAATTATTTTTGAACGCGGCTAGTGGATTGCAATTTCTGTCCCGCCACAGGACGTCATCAGCACTTAGCGCCCTCGACCACAGTCGAGTTGTCAAATTGCAGAGATAATCATCAATTTAACTCATTGAGTTTGATCGAACATCCCTACGTTTTTTTTTAATTGATTGTGTATTCTCCTATTACTTGTTTTGCTCGATCTTTTCACTTGCCGTTGGCATGTAGAGAAGAACAAGACTTTTTTGGTTTGATGCTATTTTTAGAATAGTAACAATGTTAACAACATATGTATGTAAGTAAATTACATGAATGTATGTAAATGCAACGTGCCCTTTGCTTTTAATTATTTGGGAATTAATTATTCGAACTTTAGAATTAATTGAAAAATTACGTTTCATCAGGCTTGAGTTCATTTAATTTTCAAATTATTAATTTTGAAAATTGGAAAGTAAATTATGGAGAAAAACTGAAAAAATTATTTTTGAACGCGGCTAGTGGATTGCAATTTCTGTCCCGCCACAGGACGTCATCAGCACTTAGCGCCCTCGACCACAGTCGAGTTGTCAAATTGCAGAGATAATCATCAATTTAACTCATTGAGTTTGATCGAACATCCCTACGTTTTTTTTTTAATTGATTGTGTATTCTCCTATTACTTGTTTTGCTCGATCTTTTCACTTGCCGTTGGCATGTAGAGAAGAACAAGACTTTTTTGGTTTGATGCTATTTTTAGAATAGTAACAATGTTAACAACATATGTATGTAAGTAAATTACATGAATGTATGTAAATGCAACGTGCCCTTTGCTTTTAATTATTTGGGAATTAATTATTCGAACTTTAGAATTAATTGAAAAATTAGGTTTCATCAGGCTTGAGTTCATTTAATTTTCAAATTATTAATTTTGAAAATTGGAAAGTAAATTATGGAGAAAAACTGAAAAAATTATTTTTGAACGCGGCTAGTGGATTGCAATTTCTGTCCCGCCACAGGACGTCATCAGCACTTAGCGCCCTCGACCACAGTCGAGTTGTCAAATTGCAGAGATAATCATCAATTTAACTCATTGAGTTTGATCGAACATCCCTACGTTTTTTTTTAATTGATTGTGTATTCTCCTATTACTTGTTTTGCTCGATCTTTTCACTTGCCGTTGGCATGTAGAGAAGAACAAGACTTTTTTGGTTTGATGCTATTTTTAGAATAGTAACAATGTTAACAACATATGTATGTAAGTAAATTACATGAATGTATGTAAATGCAACGTGCCCTTTGCTTTTAATTATTTGGGAATTAATTATTCGAACTTTAGAATTAATTGAAAAATTAGGTTTCATCAGGCTTGAGTTCATTTAATTTTCAAATTATTAATTTTGAAAATTGGAAAGTAAATTATGGAGAAAAACTGAAAAAATTATTTTTGAACGCGGCTAGTGGATTGCAATTTCTGTCCCGCCACAGGACGTCATCAGCACTTAGCGCCCTCGACCACAGTCGAGTTGTCAAATTGCAGAGATAATCATCAATTTAACTCATTGAGTTTGATCGAACATCCCTACGTTTTTTTTTTAATTGATTGTGTATTCTCCTATTACTTGTTTTGCTCGATCTTTTCACTTGCCGTTGGCATGTAGAGAAGAACAAGACTTTTTTGGTTTGATGCTATTTTTAGAATAGTAACAATGTTAACAACATATGTATGTAAGTAAATTACATGAATGTATGTAAATGCAACGTGCCCTTTGCTTTTAATTATTTGGGAATTAATTATTCGAACTTTAGAATTAATTGAAAAATTAGGTTTCATCAGGCTTGAGTTCATTTAATTTTCAAATTATTAATTTTGAAAATTGGAAAGTAAATTATGGAGAAAAACTGAAAAAATTATTTTTGAACGTTCAAAAATAATTTTTTCAGTTTTTCTCCATAATTTACTTTCCAATTTTCAAAATTAATAATTTGAAAATTAAATGAACTCAAGCCTGATGAAACCTAATTTTTCAATTAATTCTAAAGTTCGAATAATTAATTCCCAAATAATTAAAAGCAAAGGGCACGTTGCATTTACATACATTCATGTAATTTACTTACATACATATGTTGTTAACATTGTTACTATTCTAAAAATAGCATCAAACCAAAAAAGTCTTGTTCTTCTCTACATGCCAACGGCAAGTGAAAAGATCGAGCAAAACAAGTAATAGGAGAATACACAATCAATAAAAAAAAAAACGTAGGGATGTTCGATCAAACTCAATGAGTTAAATTGATGATTATCTCTGCAATTTGACAACTCGACTGTGGTCGAGGGCGCTAAGTGCTGATGACGTCCTGTGGCGGGACAGAAATTGCAATCCACTAGCCGCGTTCAAAAATAATTTTTTCAGTTTTTCTCCATAATTTACTTTCCAATTTTCAAAATTAATAATTTGAAAATTAAATGAACTCAAGCCTGATGAAACCTAATTTTTCAATTAATTCTAAAGTTCGAATAATTAATTCCCAAATAATTAAAAGCAAAGGGCACGTTGCATTTACATACATTCATGTAATTTACTTACATACATATGTTGTTAACATTGTTACTATTCTAAAAATAGCATCAAACCAAAAAAGTCTTGTTCTTCTCTACATGCCAACGGCAAGTGAAAAGATCGAGCAAAACAAGTAATAGGAGAATACACAATCAATTAAAAAAAAACGTAGGGATGTTCGATCAAACTCAATGAGTTAAATTGATGATTATCTCTGCAATTTGACAACTCGACTGTGGTCGAGGGCGCTAAGTGCTGATGACGTCCTGTGGCGGGACAGAAATTGCAATCCACTAGCCGCGTTCAAAAATAATTTTTTCAGTTTTTCTCCATAATTTACTTTCCAATTTTCAAAATTAATAATTTGAAAATTAAATGAACTCAAGCCTGATGAAACCTAATTTTTCAATTAATTCTAAAGTTCGAATAATTAATTCCCAAATAATTAAAAGCAAAGGGCACGTTGCATTTACATACATTCATGTAATTTACTTACATACATATGTTGTTAACATTGTTACTATTCTAAAAATAGCATCAAACCAAAAAAGTCTTGTTCTTCTCTACATGCCAACGGCAAGTGAAAAGATCGAGCAAAACAAGTAATAGGAGAATACACAATCAATTAAAAAAAAACGTAGGGATGTTCGATCAAACTCAATGAGTTAAATTGATGATTATCTCTGCAATTTGACAACTCGACTGTGGTCGAGGGCGCTAAGTGCTGATGACGTCCTGTGGCGGGACAGAAATTGCAATCCACTAGCCGCGTTCAAAAATAATTTTTTCAGTTTTTCTCCATAATTTACTTTCCAATTTTCAAAATTAATAATTTGAAAATTAAATGAACTCAAGCCTGATGAAACCTAATTTTTCAATTAATTCTAAAGTTCGAATAATTAATTCCCAAATAATTAAAAGCAAAGGGCACGTTGCATTTACATACATTCATGTAATTTACTTACATACATATGTTGTTAACATTGTTACTATTCTAAAAATAGCATCAAACCAAAAAAGTCTTGTTCTTCTCTACATGCCAACGGCAAGTGAAAAGATCGAGCAAAACAAGTAATAGGAGAATACACAATCAATTAAAAAAAAAAACGTAGGGATGTTCGATCAAACTCAATGAGTTAAATTGATGATTATCTCTGCAATTTGACAACTCGACTGTGGTCGAGGGCGCTAAGTGCTGATGACGTCCTGTGGCGGGACAGAAATTGCAATCCACTAGCCGCGTTCAAAAATAATTTTTTCAGTTTTTCTCCATAATTTACTTTCCAATTTTCAAAATTAATAATTTGAAAATTAAATGAACTCAAGCCTGATGAAACCTAATTTTTCAATTAATTCTAAAGTTCGAATAATTAATTCCCAAATAATTAAAAGCAAAGGGCACGTTGCATTTACATACATTCATGTAATTTACTTACATACATATGTTGTTAACATTGTTACTATTCTAAAAATAGCATCAAACCAAAAAAGTCTTGTTCTTCTCTACATGCCAACGGCAAGTGAAAAGATCGAGCAAAACAAGTAATAGGAGAATACACAATCAATTAAAAAAAAACGTAGGGATGTTCGATCAAACTCAATGAGTTAAATTGATGATTATCTCTGCAATTTGACAACTCGACTGTGGTCGAGGGCGCTAAGTGCTGATGACGTCCTGTGGCGGGACAGAAATTGCAATCCACTAGCCGCGTTCAAAAATAATTTTTTCAGTTTTTCTCCATAATTTACTTTCCAATTTTCAAAATTAATAATTTGAAAATTAAATGAACTCAAGCCTGATGAAACCTAATTTTTCAATTAATTCTAAAGTTCGAATAATTAATTCCCAAATAAAAATATTTTTGTCGAAAATTTTTCTATAGAAAAATATTTTTGTCGAAAATTTTTCTATAGAAAAATATTTTTGTCGAAAAATTTTCTATAGAAAAATATTTTTGTCGAAAATTTTTCTATAGAAAAATATTTTTGTCGAAAATTTTTCTATAAAAAAATATTTTTGTCGAAAATTTTTCTATAGAAAAATATTTTTGTCGAAAATTTTTCCATAGCAAAATATTTTTGTCGAAAATTTTTCTATAGAAAAATATTTTTGTCGAAAATTTTTCTATAGAAAAATATTTTGGTCGAAAATTTTTCTATAGAAAAATATTTTTGTCGAAAATTTTTCTATAGAAAAATATTTTTGTTGAAAAATTTTCTATAGAAAAATATTTTTGTCGAAAATTTTTCTATAGAAAAATATTTTTGTCGAAAATTTTTCTATAAAAATATTTTTGTCGAAAATTTTTCTATAGAAAAATATTTTTGTCGAAAATTTTTCTATAGAAAAATATTTTTGTCGAAAATTTTTCTATAGAAAAATATTTTTGTCGAAAATTTTTCTATAGAAAAATATTTTTGTCGAAAATTTTTCTATAGAAAAATATTTTTGTCGAAAATTTTTCTATAGAAAAATATTTTTGTCGAAAATTTTTCTATAGAAAAATATTTTTGTCGAAAATTTTTCTATAGAAAAATATTTTTGTCGAAAATTTTTCTATAGAAAAATATTTTTGTCGAAAATTTTCTATAGAAAAATATTTTGGTCGAAAATTTTTCTATAGAAAAATATTTTTGTCGAAAATTTTTCTATAGAAAAATATTTTTGTCGAAAATTTTTCTATAGAAAAATATTTTTGTCGAAAATTTTTCTATAGAAAAATATTTTTGTCGAAAATTTTTCTATAGAAAAATATTTTTGTCGAAAATTTTTCTATAGAAAAATATTTTTGTCGAAAATTTTTCTATAGAAAAATATTTTTGTCGAAAATTTTTCTATAGAAAAATATTTTTGTCGAAAATTTTTCTATAGAAAAATATTTTTGTCGAAAATTTTTCTATACAAAAATATTTTTGTCGAAAATTTTTCTATACAAAAATATTTTTGTCGAAAATTTTTCTATAGAAAAATATTTTTGTCGAAAGTTTTTCTATAGAAAAATATTTTTGTCGAAAATTTTTCTATAGAAAAATATTTTTGTCGAAAATTTTTCTATAGAAAAATATTTTTGTCGAAAATTTTTCTATAGAAAAATATTTTTGTCCAAAATTTTTCTATAGAAAAATATTTTTGTCGAAAATTTTTCCATAGAAAAATATTTTTATAGAAAATTTTTCTATAGAAAAGTATTTTTATTGAAAATTTTTGCTTTAAATAAAGAATTGGTTAAATTTTAAACTAAAGACTTGAGAAGCAAACTTTTTCCTAAAACTTTTAATATGATTTCTTAAAAGCTATTGTAGCTTTTAAATAATAATTTCCACTTAAACAAAGACTTTAGAAAGAAACTTGAAAACTTTTCGACTTAAAAAGAAAATTTTTGAACATTAATTTTTTTTGCAAAAATTTAAGTGGACAGTTCAATTTTTTTAAAAAAGCTTTTGTATTTTTATGAAGAAAAGCTCAAAAAAATTAATTGTATGAACTCCAAACTAAAGACTTAAGCAACAAACTTTTGTTTTATTAAACTTCCAATGTGCTTTCTTTAAAGCTTTCACAGCTTTTAAAAAATAATTTCCACTAAAACAAAAGATTTAGAAAAAGAACTTGAAAAATTTTTGACTTAAGATGCAAATTTTTGAGTATTAAGTTAATTTCACAAAATTTTAAGTTGTCAATTTAATTAAAAAAAAAACGTTTTTGTGTTTTTATAAAGAAAAGCTCTAAAGAAAGAATTGGTTGAATTCCAAACATAAAATAATTTTTATTAAAAAAAGATTTTGTATTTTTATAAAGAAAAGCTCAACAGAATGAATTGGCTGAACTTCAAACTAAAGACTTAAGAAGCAAACTTTGTTTATAATAAAACTTTCAATGTGCTTTCTTTAAAGCTTTTACAGCTTTTAAATAATAATTTCCACTAAAACAAAAGACTTAGGAAATAAACTTGAAAACTTTTTGACTTTTGTAAAAAAAGAGCTTTAAAGAAAGAATTTGTTAAACTCCAAACTAAAGATTTAAGAAACAAACTTTTTTTTGAAAAACAAAAGACTTAAGAAAGAAACTTGAAAACTTGGTTGAGCTTCAAACTAAAGACTGAAGAAGTAGCTTTGTTTTATAAAACTTTCAATGAGTTCTCTTTAAAGCTTTTAATAACTTTAAAATTTTATTTTTTACACAAAATTGAAACCAAAACAAAAGACTTAAGAAAGAAACTTGAAAAATTTTTAACACATTTTTTTTTAATCAAAAATCACTTCGTTTGTATTAAAATTGCTTTTATATAATTTTGAAACACTTAAAAATCCACATTTGATTCTAAAATCCTTTTTCTTGTTTTCCTTTTGTTATTTTTAAATTTGAAACTTTTAACACTTTTTTATATATTTGAGTTGATGAAATGTCCTTTATATTAATTTTATTTTTTGTAAATATTAACAAACTAATACCTTCATTTTTGTATATTCAAAATTTAATTTAAGGATCACACACAAGTGGGGATTTTTGTTTAACTAAATAGAAATACTATTTGTTCTTCTTGTGAAGATGGTTGAATGGGTTTTGATACTGTAACAATTTTGTAGGCCAGTATTTATATTTGAACGTCAAACATTTGAAACAGAAAAAACACATGAACAAAAAAAATTTAAAAAAAATAGCTACAAACCCCCAAAAAACATGAAGAAGATGAAAAAATGAAAACTAAAAACATCATCACAAGAGCAAAATTTTATAAAACGCTCTAAGAAAAACAGAAAACCCCACACGCACACATACAATAACACACTTACAACTAGAAGATGATGATGATCATGTTAAGAAAAATTAAGCGCGCCAAATTTTAAATAGAGAATCATTATTTTTTTTGTTTAAACCATAGAAAAACAAACCTTCTCTTCCCTTGAACACAATTTGAAATCATTTAATGTTTCTCATCTTAAGCAAAAACAAGAATATTTTCTGAATGGAAACTAAGGCAGCGCCAGGCAGCAACAATAGCTTTTGACACAAACCAAATTGTTTGAAAAGCAAAAAAAAAAAAACCCTATAAAATAAATGCATTTACTTCCATTTATTGTAGTTTATTATGTATTATGAGCAAATAGTTTTACTCAGATCTCAACAGTTATTTTTTTATTTTTCTTCTTATGTTAAATGAGCATTAGTTATAGTTTGGCTAAACAAAAAAATAACTTTCATTAGGAAACCGAATCTGTTTAAAAACCAAATAGATGGAAAAAATGAAAATGAAATGAGCACTGAGGGAGTAATTTTGAACATCACAGTAACATAAAACATGTGTACAAACATTAAATTCCACAACTATTAACTGTAGATGCACAATGGGTTGTAAAAGAAAATTTTAAAAATATAAAATGGGTCGTAAAGAAACTTTTAAAAATGTATAATATATGAAAAGTAAGTTTTTTTTATAAAGAAGTTAGTTTTTCTATAGAAAAAGTTAATTTTTCTATAGAAAAAAGTTAATTTTTCTATAGAAAAACGTTAATTTTTCTATAGAAAAACGTTAATTTTTCGATAGAAAAAAGTTAATTTTTCTATAGAAAAAAGTTAATTTTTCTATAGAAAAAAGTTAATTTTTCTATAGAAAAACGTTTAGTTTTTCTATAGAAAAAGTTAAGTATTTCTATAGAAAAAGTTAAGTTTTTCTATAGAAAAAGTTAAGTTTTTCTATAGAAAAAAGTTCATTTTTCTATAGAAAAAAGTTCATTTTTCTATAGAAAAAAGTTCATTTTTCTATAGAAAAAAGTTCATTTTTCTATAGAAAAAAGTTCATTTTTCTATAGAAAAAAGTTCATTTTTCTATAGAAAAAAGTTCATTTTTCTATAGAAAAAAGTTAATTTTTCTATAGAAAAAAGTTAATTTTTCTATAGAAAAAAGTTAATTTTTCTATAGAAAAAAGTTAATTTTTCTATAGAAAAAAGTTAATTTTTCTATAGAAAAAAGTTAATTTTTCTATAGAAAAAAGTTCATTTTTCTATAGAAAAAAGTTCATTTTTCTATAGAAAAAAGTTCATTTTTCTATAGAAAAAAGTTCATTTTTCTATAGAAAAAAGTTCATTTTTCTATAGAAAAAAGTTCATTTTTCTATAGAAAAAAGTTCATTTTTCTATAGAAAAAAGTTCATTTTTCTATAGAAAAAAGTTCATTTTTCTATAGAAAAAAGTTCATTTTTCTATAGAAAAAAGTTCATTTTTCTATAGAAAAAAGTTCATTTTTCTATAGAAAAAAGTTCATTTTTCTATAGAAAAAAGTTCATTTTTCTATAGAAAAAAGTTCATTTTTCTATAGAAAAAAGTTCATTTTTCTATAGAAAAAAGTTCATTTTTCTATAGAAAAAAGTTCATTTTTCTATAGAAAAAAGTTCATTTTTCTATAGAAAAAAGTTCATTTTTCTATAGAAAAAAGTTCATTTTTCTATAGAAAAAAGTTCATTTTTCTATAGAAAAAAGTTCATTTTTCTATAGAAAAAAGTTCATTTTTCTATAGAAAAAAGTTCATTTTTCTATAGAAAAAAGTTCATTTTTCTATAGAAAAAAGTTCATTTTTCTATAGAAAAAAGTTCATTTTTCTATAGAAAAAAGTTCATTTTTCTATAGAAAAAAGTTAATTTTTCTATAGAAAAAAGTTCATTTTTCTATAGAAAAAAGTTCATTTTTCTATAGAAAAAAGTTCATTTTTCTATAGAAAAAAGTTCATTTTTCTATAGAAAAAAGTTCATTTTTCTATAGAAAAAAGTTCATTTTTCTATAGAAAAAAGTTCATTTTTCTATAGAAAAAAGTTCATTTTTCTATAGAAAAAAGTTCATTTTTCTATAGAAAAAAGTTCATTTTTCTATAGAAAAAAGTTCATTTTTCTATAGAAAAAAGTTCATTTTTCTATAGAAAAAAGTTCATTTTTCTATAGAAAAAAGTTCATTTTTCTATAGAAAAAAGTTCATTTTTCTATAGAAAAAAGTTCATTTTTCTATAGAAAAAAGTTCATTTTTCTATAGAAAAAAGTTCATTTTTCTATAGAAAAAAGTTCATTTTTCTATAGAAAAAAGTTCATTTTTCTATAGAAAAAAGTTCATTTTTCTATAGAAAAAAGTTAATTTTTCTATAGAAAAAGTTAATTTTTCTATAGAAAAAAGTTAATTTTTCTATAGAAAAAAGTTAATTTTTCTGTAGAAAAAAGTTAATTTTTCTGTAGAAAAAAGTTAATTTTTCTGTAGAAAAAAGTTAATTTTTCTATAGAAAAAAGTTAATTTTTCTATAGAAAAAAGTTCATTTTTCTATAGAAAAAAGTTAATTTTTCTATAGAAAGAAGTTAATTTTTCTATAGAAAAAAGTTAATTTTTCTATAGAAAAAAAGTTAATTTTTCTATAGAAAAAAGTTAATTTTTCTATAGAAAAAAGTTAATTTTTCTATAGAAAAAAGTTAATTTTTCTATAGAAAAAAGTTAATTTTTCTATAGAAAAAAGTTAATTTTTCTATAGAAGAAAGTTAATTTTTCTATAGAAGAAAGTTAATTTTTCTATAGAAAAAAGTTAATTTTTCTATAGAAAAAAGTTAATTTTTCTATAGAAAAAAGTTAATTTTTCTATAGAAAAAAGTTAATTTTTCTATAGAAAAAAGTTAATTTTTCTATAGAAAAAAGTTAATTTTTCTATAGAAAAAGTTAATTTTTCTATAGAAAAAAGTTAATTTTTCTATAGAAAAAAGTTAATTTTTCTATAGAAAAAAGTTAATTTTTCTATAGAAAAAAGTTAATTTTTCTATAGAAAAAAGTTAATTTTTCTATAGAAAAAAGTTAATTTTTCTATAGAAAAAAGTTAATTTTTCTATAGAAAAAAGTTAATTTTTCTATAGAAAAAAGTTAATTTTTCTATAGAAAAAAGTTAATTTTTCTATAGAAAAAAGTTAATTTTTCTATAGAAAAAAGTTAATTTTTCTATAGAAAAAAGTTAATTTTTCTATAGAAAAAAGTTAATTTTTCTATAGAAAAAAGTTAATTTTTCTATAGAAAAAAGTTAATTTTTCTATAGAAAAAAGTTAATTTTTCTATAGAAAAAAGTTAATTTTTCTATAGAAAAAAGTTAATTTTTCTATAGAAAAAAGTTAATTTTTCTATAGAAAAAAGTTAATTTTTCTATAGAAAAAAGTTAATTTTTCTATAGAAAAAAGTTAATTTTTCTATAGAAAAAAGTTAATTTTTCTATAGAAAAAAGTTAATTTTTCTATAGAAAAAAGTTAATTTTTCTATAGAAAAAAGTTAATTTTTCTATAGAAAAAAGTTAATTTTTCTATAGAAAAAAGTTAATTTTTCTATAGAAAAAGGTTAATTTTTCTATAGAAAAAAGGTAATTTTTCTATAGAAAAAAGTTAATTTTTCTATAGAAAAAAGTTAATTTTTCTATAGAAAAAAGTTAATTTTTCTATAGAAAAAAGTTAATTTTTCTATAGAAAAAAGTTAATTTTTCTATAGAAAAAAGTTAATTTTTCTATAGAAAAATGTAAGTTTTTCTATAGAAAAATGTAAGTTTTTCTATAGAAAAATGTAAGTTTTTCTATAGAAAAATGTAAGTTTTTCTATAGAAAAATGTAAGTTTTTCTATAGAAAAATGTAAGTTGTTCTATAGAAAAATGTAAGTTGTTCTATAGAAAAATGTAAGTTTTTTCTATAGAAAAATGTAAGTTTTTCTATAGAAAAATGTAAGTTTTTCTATAGAAAAATGTAAGTTTTTCTATAGAAAAATGTAAGTTTTTCTATAGAAAAATGTAAGTTTTTCTATAGAAAAATGTAAGTTTTTCTATAGAAAAATGTAAGTTTTTCTATAGAAAAAAGTTAATTTTTCTATAGAAAAAAGTTAATTTTTCTATAGAAAAAAGTTAATTTTTCTATAGAAAAAAGTTAATTTTTCTATAGAAAAATGTAAGTTTTTCTATAGAAAAATGTAAGTTTTTCTATAGAAAAATGTAAGTTTTTCTATAGAAAAATGTAAGTTTTTCTATAGAAAAATGTAAGTTGTTCTATAGAAAAATGTAAGTTTTTCTATAGAAAAATGTAAGTTTTTCTATAGAAAAATGTAAGTTTTTCTATAGAAAAATGTAAGTTTTTCTATAGAAAAATGTAAGTTTTTCTATAGAAAAATGTAAGTTTTTCTATAGAAAAATGTAAGTTTTTCTATAGAAAAATGTAAGTTTTTCTATAGAAAAATGTAAGTTTTTCTATAGAAAATGTAAGTTTTTCTATAGAAAAATGTAAGTTTTTCTATAGAAAAATGTAAGTTTTTCTATAGAAAAATGTAAGTTTTTCTATAGAAAAATGTAAGTTTTTTCTATAGAAAAATGTAAGTTTTTCTATAGAAAAATGTAAGTTTTTCTATAGAAAAATGTAAGTTTTTCTATAGAAAAATGTAAGTTTTTCTATAGAAAAATGTAAGTTTTTCTATAGAAAAATGTAAGTTTTTCTATAGAAAAATGTAAGTTTTTCTATAGAAAAATGTAAGTTTTTCTATAGAAAAATGTAAGTTTTTCTATAGAAAAATGTAAGTTTTTCTATAGAAAAATGTAAGTTTTTCTATAGAAAAATGTAAGTTTTTCTATAGAAAAATGTAAGTTTTTCTATAGAAAAATGTAAGTTTTTCTATAGAAAAATGTAAGTTTTTCTATAGAAAAATGTAAGTTTTTCTATAGAAAAATGTAAGTTTTTCTATAGAAAAATGTAAGTTTTTCTATAGAAAAATGTAAGTTTTTCTATAGAAAAATGTAAGTTTTTCTATAGAAAAATGTAAGTTTTTCTATAGAAAAATGTAAGTTTTTCTATAGAAAAAATGTAAGTTTTTCTATAGAAAAATGTAAGTTTTTTCTATAGAAAAATGTAAGTTTTTTCTATAGAAAAATGTAAGTTTTTTCTATAGAAAAATGTAAGTTTTTCTATAGAAAAATGTAAGTTTTTCTATACAAAAATGTAAGTTTTTCTATAGAAAAATGTAAGTTTTTCTATAGAAAAATGTAAGTTTTTCTATAGAAAAATGTAAGTTTTTCTATAGAAAAATGTAAGTTTTTCTATAGAAAAATGTAAGTTTTTCTATAGAAAAATGTAAGTTTTTCTATAGAAAAATGTAAGTTTTTCTATAGAAAAATGTAAGTTTTTCTATAGAAAAATGTAAGTTTTTCTATAGAAAAATGTAAGTTTTTCTATAGAAAATTGTAAGTTTTTCTATAGAAAAATGTAAGTTTTCTATAGAAAAATGTAAGTTTTTCTATAGAAAAATGTAAGTTTTTCTATAGAAAAATGTAAGTTTTTCTATAGAAAAATGTAAGTTTTTCTATAGAAAAATGTAAGTTTTTCTATAGAAAAATGTAAGTTTTTCTATAGAAAAATGTAAGTTTTTCTATAGAAAAATGTAAGTTTTTCTATAGAAAAATGTAAGTTTTTCTATAGAAAAATGTAAGTTTTTCTATAGAAAAATGTAAGTTTTTCTATAGAAAAATGTAGGTTTTTCTATAGAAAAATGTAAGTTTTTCTATAGAAAAATGTAGGTTTTTCTTTAGAAAAATGTAGGTTTTTCTGTAGAAAAATGTAAGTTTTTCTATAAAAAAATGTAGGTTTTTTCTATAGAAAAATGTAAGTTTTTCTATAGAAAAATGTAAGTTTTTCTATAGAAAAATGTAAGTTTTTTCTATAGAAAAAATGTAAGTTTTTCTATAGAAAAATGTAAGTTTTTCTATAGAAAAATGTAAGTTTTTCTATAGAAAAATGTAAGTTTTTCTATAGAAAAATGTAAGTTTTTCTATAGAAAAATGTAAGTTTTTCTATAGAAAAATGTAAGTTTTTCTATAGAAAAATGTAAGTTTTTCTATAGAAAAATGTAAGTTTTTCTATAGAAAAATGTAAGTTTTTCTATAGAAAAATGTAAGTTTTTCTATAGAAAAATGTAAGTTTTTCTATAGAAAAATGTAAGTTTTTCTATAGAAAAATGTAAGTTTTTCTATAGATAAATGTAAGTTTTTCTATAGAAAAATGTAAGTTTTTCTATAGAAAAATGTAAGTTTTTCTATAGAAAAAATGTAAGTTTTTCTATAGAAAAATGTAAGTTTTTCTATAGAAAAATGTAAGTTTTTCTATAGAAAAATGTAAGTTTTTCTATAGAAAAATGTAAGTTTTTCTATAAAAAAATGTAAGTTTTTCTATAGAAAAATGTAAGTTTTTCTATAGAAAAATGTAAGTTTTTCTGTAGAAAAATGTAAGTTTTTCTATAGAAAAATGTAAGTTTTTCTATAGAAAAATGTAAGTTTTTCTATAGAAAAATGTAAGTTTTTCAATAGAAAAATGTAAGTTTTTCAATAGAAAAATGTAAGTTTTTCAATAGAAAAATGTAAGTTTTTCTATAGAAAAATGTAAGTTTTTCTATAGAAAAATGTAAGTTTTTCTATAGAAAAATGTAAGTTTTTCTATAGAAAAATGTAAGTTTTTCTATAGAAAAATGTAAGTTTTTCTATAGAAAAATGTAAGTTTTTCTATAGAAAAATGTAAGTTTTTCTATAGAATAATGTAAGTTTTTCTATAGAAAAATGTAAGTTTTTCTATAGAAAAATGTAAGTTTTTCTATAGAAAAATGTAAGTTTTTCTATAGAAAAATGTAAGTTTTTCTATAGAAAAATGTAAGTTTTTCTATAGAAAAATGTAAGTTTTTCTATAGAAAAATGTAAGTTTTTCTATAGAAAAATGTAAGTTTTTCTATAGAAAAATGTAAGTTTTTCTATAGAAAAATGTAAGTTTTTCTATAGAAAAATGTAAGTTTTTCTATAGAAAAATGTAAGTTTTTCTATAGAAAAATGTAAGTTTTTCTATAGAAAAATGTAAGTTTTTCTATAGAAAAATGTAAGTTTTTCTATAGAAAAATGTAAGTTTTTCTATAGAAAAATGTAAGTTTTTCTATAGAAAAATGTAAGTTTTTTCTATAGAAAAATGTAAGTTTTTCTATAGAAAAATGTAAGTTTTTCTATAGAAAAATGTAAGTTTTTCTATAGAAAAAATGTAAGTTTTTCTATAGAAAAATGTAAGTTTTTCTATAGAAAAATGTAAGTTTTTCTATAGAAAAATGTAAGTTTTTCTATAGAAAAATGTAAGTTTTTCTATAGAAAAATGTAAGTTTTTCTATAGAAAAATGTAAGTTTTTCTATAGAAAAATGTAAGTTTTTCTATAGAAAAATGTAAGTTTTTCTATAGAAAAATGTAAGTTTTTCTATAGAAAAATGTAAGTTTTTCTATAGAAAAAATGTAAGTTTTTCTATAGAAAAATGTAAGTTTTTCTATAGAAAAATGTAAGTTTTTCTATAGAAAAATGTAAGTTTTTCTATAGAAAAATGTAAGTTTTTCTATAGAAAAATGTAAGTTTTTCTATAGAAAAATTTAAGTTTTTCTATAGAAAAATTATTTTCTACAGAAATTAGTTTTTCTATAGAAAAATTTAAGTTTTTCTATAGAAAAATTTAAGTTTTTCTATAGAAAAATTTAAGTTTTTCTACAGAAAAATTTAAGTTTTTCTATAGAAAAATTTAAGTTTTTCTATAGAAAAATTTAAGTTTTTCTATAGAAAAATTTAAGTTTTTCTATAGAAAAATTTAAGTTTTTCTATAGAAAAATTTAAGTTTTTTCTATAGAAAAATTTAAGTTTTTCTATAGAAAAATTTAAGTTTTTCTATAGAAAAATTTAAGTTTTTCTATAGAAAAATTTAAGTTTTTCTATACAAAAATTTAAGTTTTTCTATACAAAAATTTAAGTTTTTCTATAGAAAAAATTTAGTTTTTCTATAGAAAAAATTTAGTTTTTCTATAGAAAAAATTAAGTTTTTCTATAGAAAAAATTAAGTTTTTCTATAGAAAAAATTAAGTTTTTTTAAGATTTTCTATAGAAAATGTAAGTTTTTCTATAGTAAGTAAATATTCTATAGTAAGTAAATATTCTATAGTAAGTAAATATTCTATAGTAAGAAAATATTTTGGACTAAAACGTTTCTTAATTCTATACAAATTTTGTACATTAAACCCCCAGTTGTTGCCCCATTGTCATAGTTACATGTAACTCATGTTGTTAAACAACATACAAACATCAAACAATTACAATATCCCCAGTGTGCATAATATTATAATCAACTCTTGCTATAGCTATTCGATTTTTCTATAGTATAAGCATTTCCATTGTTGCCTTTCGAAAACAAAAGATCGCAAACCCAAAGAGTTCTTCAGTTTCTGCTATAAAAGTTTTGTTTTTGTTTAATGAAATTAATCATCGCCACTTGAGTTGATTTCATTTTAAACTCTTCTCCGCATCAACGTTTAATACACAAAGACTTTAAACGGCAATAGCAATAAAGGCAGCAGCAACAGCAACAATTGCTGCTGCGGCTTCTCGCTTGGCGAGCGGAATTAGTTCACAAACATTTTTGTTTCCAACTACCATTCACACTTTTTTGTGTGGTTCACTTAGAGATTCGGTTGGTTGTTGAATTTTTGGTAGATTGTGGTTGTCATCTTCTTCTCTTGCAATTGCCGGAGATGTTCAAACGATGACGTAAAAATAAAAACGAAATTCAGACAAAAAAAAAATGTTCAAACTTTATTTTGCTCTTGAACAAGAGTTTCATACAAGTTTTTGTTGGGGTTGTGTATTTTCGTTTTTTGTGGACTTCTAACAGACTCTATTGTGACAGGCAACTTCATTCATTTGTAAACGGCTGAATTAACACGGTTTATTTAATAGTTTTTACTTTTTTATTCGTATTTAAAAAGGAATACAAATTTAATAGTTTTATTTTTTTGAGAAATTTTAAGGATAATTTTTAGTTTTTATTTCCCCTTTTATTGATCTTTGTGTTTGTTTCTTAAGTCTTTTGTTAGCCAGATAATTTTATAAATGAAAAGTTCGTGTCTTTAATCTTTTGTTTATTTTTGATATAATTTAAGCAAATTTATGAGAGTTTCCTATTAAAGCGTCAAACTATAGTATTTTTAGTGTTTTTTATGAGTTTTTAATAAAATGTGAAAAATCTTGTCAATCATTTCTGAATACATGAAGTTAAACATTTTGAAATTATTCACATCAATTCTCTTAAATAACTTAAAACTTTATATTGACAAAAATCATAAAAACAAAATGTTTTCACAGACAAAATTTTTTCATCCAAAATATTCTAAAGAAAAAATAGTGTAACATTTCCTATAAAGATAAATTAATTTTCAAAAATTTCCTACAAAAATAAGAAATTTTCTAAAAATTAAGAAATTTTTGAAGAACTTCCCATAAAATTAAGAAATTTTTGGCAAAGTTTCCTATAAAAATAAAAAGATTTTGAAAAATCTCCTATAAAAATAAGAAATTTTTGAAAAATTTCCTATATAAATAAGAAATTTTTGTAAAATTTCCTATAAAAATAAGAAATTTTTGAAAAATTCTCATAAAAATATGAAACTTTAGATAAATTTCAAAAAAAAAAGAAACTTTAGAAAAAATTCCTAAAAAAATAAGAAATTTTTAAAAAAATTTTCTATAAATCTGAGAAATTTAAAAAAAAAATTCTATTAAAATAAGAAATTTTGAAAAAGTTTTCTATAAAAATTAAAGTTTTTCAAAAATTTCTATAAAAAAAATTAATTTTTTTAAAATGTTTTTATAACAAATAAGAAATTTTTAAAAACTTTCCTATAAAAATAGGAAATTTTTGAAAAATTTCCTATAAAAATAGGAAATTTTTGAAAAATTTCCTATAAAAATAGGAAATTTTTGAAAAATTTCCTTTAAAAATAGGAAATTTTTGAAAAATTTCCTATGAAAATAGGAAATTTTTGAAAAATTTCCTATGAAAATAGGAAATTTTTGAAAAATTTCCTATGAAAATAGGAAATTTTTGAAAAATTTCCTATGAATATAGGAAATTTTTGAAAAATTTCCTATGAATATAGGAAATTTTTGAAAAATTTCCTATGAAAATAGGAAATTTTTGAAAAATTTCCTATAAAAATAGGAAATTTTTGAAAAATTTCCTATAAAAATAGGAAATTTTTGAAAAATTTCCTATAAAAATAGGAAAATTTTGAAAAATTTCCTATAAAAATAGGAAATTTTTGAAAAATTTCCTATAAAAATAGGAAATTTTTGAAAAATTTCCTATAAAAATAGGAAATTTTTAAAAAATTTCCTATAAAAATAGGAAATTTTTGAAAAATTTCCTATAAAAATAGGAAATTTTTGAAAAATTTCCTATAAAAATAGGAAATTTTTGAAAAATTTCCTATAAAAATAGGAAATTTTTGAAAAATTTCCTATAAAAATAGGAAATTTTTGAAAAATTTCCTAAAAAATAGGAAATTTTTGAAAAATTTCCTAAAAAATAGGAAATTTTTGAAAAATTTCCTATAAAAATAGGAAATTTTTGAAAAATTTCCTATAAAAATAGGAATTTTTTAAAAAATTTCCTATACAAATAAGAAATTAAAAAAAAAAAATTCTATAAAACTATAAAATTTTTGAAAAAATTTCCCATAAAAATAAGATATTTTTAAAAAATTTCCTATAAAAAAAACAGAAATATTTGAAAAATTTCCCATGAAAATAAGAAAATTTTGAAAAATTTCCTATAAAAATTAGAAATTTTTGAAAAGTTTTCTATACTCGTAAAAGTAAGAAATTTTTGAGAAATTTCCTAAATTAATAAGAAATTTTCGAAATTTTTCCTCTAAAAATAAAAAAATTTTGAAAAATGTCCCATAAAAAAATAATTTTTTTTCAAATTTCCTAAAGGAAAATTTCTAATTTTTATGGGAATTTTTTCAAAAATTTCTTATTTTTAAAGGAACTTTTTTAAAAAATTTTTATTTGTAACGGAAATTTATTAAAAATTTCTTATTTTTATAGGAATTTTTTCAAAAATTTCTTATTTTTATAGGAAATTTTCCAAAAATTTCTTATTTTTAGATTAAATTTTTAAAAATTTTCTTATTTTATAAGAAATTTTTCAAAAATTTCTTATTTTATAGGAAATTTTTAAAAAATGTTTTATTTTTTAGGAAATTTTTCAAAAATTTCTTATTTTTAAAGTAAATTTAAAAATAAAAATTTTATATAATTGGAAATTTTTCTAAAAATTCTTATTTTTATAGGAACATTTTTTTAATTTTTTTATAAATGAAATTTGTCAAAACTTTCTTTTTTTAGGAAAATTTTCTAATTTTATAGGAAATTTTTAAAATTTTTTTTATTTTTATAGAAAATGTTTCAAAAAATTTCTTATTTTTATGGAAAATTTTCAAAAATTTCCTATTTTTATAGGAAAATTTTCATAAATTTCTTATTTTTATAGGAAATTTTTCAAAAATTTCTTATTTTTATAGGAAATTTTTCAAAAATTTCTTATTTTTATAGGAAATTTTTTTTTTAAATTTCTTATTTTTAAAGAAATTTTTTTCTAAAATTTCTTATTTTTATAAGAAATTTTTCAAAAATTTCTTATTTTTATAGGAAATTTTTCAAAAATTTCTTATTTTTATAGGAAAATTTTCAAAAATTTCTTATTTCTATAAGAAATTGTTCAAAAATTTCTTATTTCTATAAGAAATTTTTCAAAAAATTCTCATTTTTATAGGAAACTTTTCAAAAATTTTTTATTTTTATAAGAAAATTTTTCAAAAATTTCTTATTTTTATAGGAAATTTTTCAATAATTTCTTGTTTTTATAGAAAATTTTTTAAAAATTACTTATTTTTATAGAAAATTTTTCAAAAATTTCTTATTTCTATAAGAAAATTTTCAAAAATTTCTCCTTTTTATAGGAAATTTTTCAAAAATTTCTTATTTTTATAGGAATTTTTTCAAAAATTTCTTATTTTAATAGGAAATTTTTCAAAAATTTCTTATTTTTATAGGAAATTTTTCAAAAATTTCTTATTTTTATAGGAAATTTTTCAAAAATTTCTTATTTTTATAGGAAATTTTTCAAAAATTTCTTATTTTTATAGGAAATTTTTCAAAAATTTCTTATTTTTATAGGAAATTTTTCAAAAATTTCTTATTTTTATAGGAAATTTTTCAAAAATTTCTTATTTTTATAGGAAATTTTTTAAAAATTTCTTATTTTTATAGGAAATTTTTCAAAAATATCTTATTTTTATAGGGAAATTTTCAAAAATTTCTTATTTTTATAGGAAATTTTTCAAAAATTTCTCATTTTTATAGGAAATTTTTTGAAAATTTCTTATTTTTACAGGAAAATTTTCAAAAATTTCTTATTTTTATAAGAAAATGTTCAAAAATTTCTAATATTTTTATAAGAAATTTTTCAAAAATTCTTATTTTATAGGAAATTTTTTAAAAATTTCTTATTTTTATAGGAAATTTTTCAAAAATTTTTTATATTTATAGAAAATTTTTTAAAAATTTCTTATTTTTATAGGAAATTTTTTAAAAATTGTTTATTTTTATGGGAAATTTTTCAAAAATTTCTAATTTTTATTGGAAATTTTTCAAAAATTTCTTATTTTTATAGGAAATTTTTCAAAAATTTCTTATTTTTATAAGAAAATTTTCAAAAATTTCTTATTTTTATAGAAAATTTTCAAAAATTTCTTATTTTTATAGGAAATTTTTCAAAAATTTCTTATTTTTATAGGAAATTTTCAAAAATTTCTTATTTTTATAAAAAAATTTCACATAAAAATAAGATATTTTTGAAAAATTTCCTATAAAAAAAAAGAAATTTTTGAAAAATTTCCTATAAAAATTAGAAATTTTTGAAAAGTATTCTATACTCGTAAAAGTGAGAAATTTTTGAGAAATTTCCTAAATTAATAAGAAATTTTCGAAATTTTTCCTTTAAAAATAAGAAAATTTTTGAAAAATTTCCCATAAAAAAATAATTTTTTTTCAAATTTCCTAAAGGAAAATTTCTAACTTTTATAGGAATTTTTTCAAAAATTTCTTTATTTGTAAAGGAAATTTTTCAAAAATTTCTTATTTTTATAGGAATTTTTTCAAAAATTTCTTATTTTTTATAGGAAATTTTCCAAAAATTTCTTATTTTTAGAGGAAATTTTTCAAAATTATCTTATTTTATAAGACATTTTTCAAAAATTTCTTATTTTATAGGAAATTTTTAAAAAATTTTTTATTTTTTAGGAAATTTTTCAAAAATTTCTTATTTTTAAAGTAAATTTAAAAATAAAAATTTTATATTTATTGGAAATTTTTCGAAAAATTCTTATTTTTATAGGAACATTTTTTAAAATTTTTTATAAATGAAATTTGTCAAAATTTTCTTTTTTTAGGAAAATTTTCTAATTTTATAGGAAATTTTTAAAAACAATTTTATTTTTATAGAAAATGTTTCAAAAATTTCTTATTTTTATAGAAAATTTTCAAAAATTTCCTATTTTTATAGGAAATTTTTCAAAAATTTCTTATTTTTATAGGAAATTTTTCAAAAATTTCTTGTTTTTATAGGAAATTTTTCAAAAATTTCTTATTTTTATAGGAAATTTTTCAAAAATTTATTATTTTTATAGGTAATTTTTTTTAAAATTTCTTATTTTTATAGGAAGTTTTTCAAAAATTTCTTATTTTTATAAGAAATTTTTCAAAAATTTATTATTTTTATAAGAAATTTTTCAAAAATTTATTATTATTATAAGAAATTTTTCAAAAATTTATTATTTTTATAAGAAGTTTTTCAAAAATGTATTATTTTGATAAGAAATTTTTCAAAAATTTATTATTTTTATAAGAAATTTTTCAAAAATTTCTTATTTTTATAGAAAATTTTTCAAGAATTTCTTATTTTATAGGAATTTTTTTAAAAATTTCTTATTTTTATAGGAAATTTTTTAAAAATTTCTTATTTTTATAGGAAATTTTTCAAAAATTTCTTATTTTTATAGGAAATTTTTCAAAAATTTCTTGTTTTTATAGGAAATTTTTTTAAAAATTTCTTATTTTTAAAGAAATTTTTTTCTAAAATTTCTGATTTTTATATGAAATTTTTCAAAAATTTATTATTTTTATAGAAAAATTTTCAAAGACTTCTTATTTGAAAAACATTTTCAAAATTTTCTTATTTTTATAGGAAATTTTTCAAAAATTTCTTATTTTTATAGGAAATTTTTCAAAAATTTCTCATTTTAATAGGAAATTTTTCGAAAATTTCTTATTTTTACAGGAAATTTTTCAAAAATTTCTCATTTTTATACGAAATTTTTCAAAAATTTTTTATTTCTATAAGAAATTTTTCAAAAATTTCTCATTTTTATAGGAAATTTTTCAAAAATTTCTTATTTTTATCGGAATTTTTTCAAAAATTTCTTATTTTTATAGGAAATTTTACAAAAATTTCTTATTTTTATCGGAAATTTTTCAAAAATTTCTTATTTTTATAGGAAATTTTACAAAAATTTCTTATTTTTATAGGAAATTTTTCAAAAATTTCTTATTTTTATAGGAAATTTTTCAAAAATTTCTTATTTTTATAGGAAATTTTTCAAAAATTTCTTATTTTTATAGGAAATTTTTCAAAAATTTATTATTTTTATAGAAAAATTTTCAAAAACTTCTTATTTTTATAGGAATTTTTTTAAAAATTTCTTATTTTTATAGGAAATTTTTCAAAAATTTCTTATTTTTATAGGAACATTTTCAAAATTTTTTTATTTTTATAGGAAATTTTTTAAAAGTTTCTTATTTTTATGGGAAATTTTTCAATTTTTTTTTATATAAAATTTGTCAAAAATGTCCTATTTTTATAGGAAATTTTTAAAAAATTTCTTATTTTAAAGGAAAATTTTCAAAAATTTCTTATTTTTGTATGAAATTCTTTAAAAATTTTTCATTTTGATAGGAAATTTCTTAAAATTTTTTTATTTTTTAAAGGATTTTTCAAAAATTTCGTATTTTGAAATGAAATTTTTTTAAAAATTTCCTATTTTGTAGGAAATTCCTCAAAAATTCTTATTTTTGTGGGAAATTTTTTAAAAATTTCTTATATTTAGAGGAAATTTTTCAAATATTTCTTATTTTTATAGGAATTTTTTGAAAAAATTCTTTTATTTATATTAATAATTTCTTATCAATTTATGGCCATCGAAGCATCTCTAAACATTTAATTAGACTTTATAAGAGATATTTATTTTGTCTTCATATTAATTCTCATATATTTCATTGATTTATACAATTACCATTAGAATAAATAAATAACTATATTTTATGATGAATTTATGCTAATGAATACAACTAAATTAAAAGTTATACCAATCAAAAATGTATAAGAGTACTCGTTATGTACTTAGACAAGTTATCGTTATAATCAATTTAAATTTATGATTTCAAAATTTATAAACTCAAGTTGAAGTTTTTTATTAAGATCAATATGAAATGATTAAATTTGTTTAACAAATTAAAATTGTAGAGAATTGATTTAATTTTAAAGCTTGATAAAAATTGTAATTAAAATATTTTTGTAGTTGAGGCTTTGAATTGTATTAATTCATAAATGTCATACCAAAGATGACAATTTAAATTTGTTGTCAATGAAATTTATGGAGATTCAGTCAATTATTTTTAATTAATAAAGCAGATGCTATGGCATGATTCTAGTTATGCATAAATTAGCAGTTATCAATAGTAATTATGATTTTTATTGAATCAACATAATAATTACTTTATAGTTAAAGTTAAGTTAATAACATTTCTTATAGGTTTTTAGTTTGTATTTGTAGTAATTACTCTAGTATGAAAAATTTTAGCTGGAGAAAAAGAAGCTTAAATGTTCGACCCTGATCTACTTCAGACGCCTGCATAATTTAAAGTTTTCTGTAATTAATTACATATATTTTTTTTGCAATTAAATCATATAATTAATTATTAACTATTTAAAAAGGCATTTTTAAATAATTATTCTTCTTTATTTTGAAATTAATTTGTAGTTTTTATTACTGTAAAATATTTTTTTGGAAGGTTGTAATTTTAATATATCGTATCATAAGTTATAAATGGTGAATGTTGTTTAACTTTTAACAGCTTCTAACTATTGTAATTTGTCAAAATATTGTATAACTTAAATAATTTGAAAGTACATAGTTTTTTTTATTAAATATATTATTTTAATATAAATATTTTGGTTTAAATGAGAGATTGTCAAGATATTGCAAAATTTGTAAGGAAAAAAACAAAAGACTTAAGACACATGCGGCACAATTTAGTCAAGTGGAAAGAAGAAAAAAAAAATATGATGGAATGTTGCAATTTAAAACTATTTAATAGAGATTTATTGAAAATTAGTTGAGTTATAAAGAGATTATTGATTACATATCTATACAAATGTATAGAATTTTAAAAATTCTTGGACTAAATTTTGCTGCAGTAACTTTATAGTTCAACATATAAAAGTATCTAAGTGGATTGCTTAGTATTTACTTTGCACAAAATTTTTTCTCATAACCGGGTATAGTTTTATATTATGAAAATCTGTTAAATACTTTTCGTTGTGCCTAATAATTAGACCAAACATGTTGATAGCATTAAGGCAGCTCCATATATTTTGTTAGGAGTTCATAATGCATCCAGCGTATATAAAGTCTGAATTTAACATTGATTGATATATCTAGTTTCGTAGGTGTCATCTTAATAAACTGAATATACCTTCAAATCTTTTTGACTGCAGACATTAAAAGGGGATGTTATATATGTAAGAAATATAGTTAAATGGTGACCGATCAAAGTTTATAATATAATGACCTTTAATTGGCCTTTGTTGCATTTTAGTGGTTTCCGGAAGTGGTTTTTATATGAAAGCTAAAGTCAAATATGGACCGATTCCTATAAAATTTTCTATTCT
>OW121744.1:100527621-100530121 GCA_933228675.1 Stomorhina lunata
GTAACTTCAATCGTTAGACAAGGGCTTCAAATAGTCTTTTCTATAAACCACACTTTTTGCTGGGTTATCTACACATTTGCTATGGAAATCACTGCATATATGTATTTTAATATTGTAAACCCACAAACTCACTCACACTCAATCTAAGAAGATTTTTACTGCCGTAGAAGTCATCATCTTTATAATATTTTTGTTACTTATTTAAACCAAAACCAAAAGAAAAAAATAGATTTTTTAAGTAAAATACTTATTGCATAATGTTTTACATTTATTTATATGAGCAAAACTGAAACATAACAACAACAACAACAGCTTAAAACATAAAACAACAAAAATAAGCTCTTCTTAAATGAATGAAGATGAATGCAGAAGTCAGACAGATGGAGGGACATAAAAAACAGACAGAGTCAGATCATTCATATAAATATTTATACATACTAATGCTCATTTAAAACTTCTTAAAGGGCCAATTGGAAATTCAATACAAAATTAAATTCAAGTACCTGGTTGACCGAGCCTTGCTAGAAGCTTTATGATAAGCATTTCGAGGCAAATTTAAAAGTTTTCATACATTATATTTTAAAAAGTAGCCAACTAAAATGAATTTAGAGGAAGGTCTTTATGAACATATCCAATTAATTTTGAATCGTTTTATTAATTTTGTAAGATCAACACACGAACATGCATAGTTTACAGTTCAATTCATTTAAAATGTTTTTGGAAATTGGTCATACCAATTTAGAAACCTACGTCGACTCATGCGCAACAACTTTGCTAAAGATCATGGTCTGAACAAATGCACAGTTTACGATTTAATTCATTTTGAGCAATTTTCAGTGGCGTCTCCTGTCGGAAATTTGTCATACCAACAAGGAAACCTTCGTCGGCTCATGCATTGCAACAAATGCACAATTTAGGATTAAATTTAATTTAAGTTATTTTCAGTGGCGCCGCCTGTCGGAAATTTTTCATACTAGTTGTTGCGGATGAGCCTACGAAGGTTTATTAGTACCTTTGTGGGCTCATCCGCAACAACTTTGCTAAAGATCATAGCATGATCAAGTGCATAGCTTACGATTTAATTCATTTTGAGCAATTTTCAGTGGCGCCACCTGTTGGAAATTGATCATACCAACTAAGAAACATTCACCGGTTCATGCGCAAAAACTTTTCTAAAGAGCATAACATGATTAAATGCATAGTTTACAATTCTATAAAGGACATAGAGACAGACAAACATTCATTTGTTTAAAAGTTATAACATTACTAATATTTTTCTCCTTTTATCCCCTAATTTCAAAAAGTTCTATATGCATATTTGGTACTTTTTTGGTATCAATTGAATTCGGTACATTTAACTAAAAGGCGGTTAACATTTTGTTTTTATTCATATTAATTAATGAGATTTTAAGTTATAATTTTATCCCTTTTTTACCCATTTTGTCCCTCGAAATCAAAAAAGTGCCAAATACGTGTTCAATATTATTTTCACATCTATTGATTGCAGTACAAAGTTTCTTTCTATATTCTTTGTATGATAATTTTATCCCTTTTTTACCCATTTTGTCCCTCGAAATCAAAAAAGTGCCAAATACGTGTTCAATATTTTTTTCACATCTATTGATTGCAGTACAAAGTTTCTTCCTATATTCTTTGTATGAAAAGATAAGAGTTGGTTTTAAAATGTACCAAAATAACTATTTTCACCCTTTTTTAGCCCTAATCGGGCATATTTGCAAAAAAGTACCAAACACCTGAAGCAAAAAGTACCAAAAACCTGTAAGCCTATTATTATAGCTGTTCAAAATGTAGTTTAAATTTTGTTTCTATGACTATTACTTTAGGAAATACAACGTTTAAGATTTTTTCCCCTTATTAACACCCCTTTGCGGCAAAATTTCCAAAAATCCCTTCTTACAATTTCTATACGGCAAAAAATTACCCACCGTCCGAATTTTATCAAAATCGTTAGAGCAGTTATACATATTCTTTGTATAAAAAGATAAGAGCTGGTTTTAAAATGTACCAAAAAAACTATTTTCACCCTTTTTTAACCCCAATCGGGCATAGTTGCAAAAAAGTACCAAACACCTGTCCGCCTATTTTTATATCTGTTAAAAATGTAGTTAAAATTTTCTTTCTATACCTATTACTTTAGGAAATACAACGTTTAAGATTTTTTTCCCCTTTTTATCCGCTTTGCGGCAAAATTTTCAAAAATCCCTTTTTACAAGATCTATACGGAAAAAAAGGTACCCACCATCCAAATTTTATCAAAATCTATATATCAAAATAAAGCTTTAGTTGGATTCTAAACTTCTATTGTTTCTATCTCAACATTTTTCTATTGGGTCTTATACAATATTTTTTTGTTTTAATTTTCCAAGTTACAGTAGCCATAAATGCATTTTTAGAATTTAAAATTGTTTGTTGTTGAACAAAAACAAATTATTACAATTACTTTTTGTCAGACGAATGAGTGCGATTGACTAGCAGCAGC